>NW_021024888.1:2707094-2976442 GCF_004153795.1 Camellia sinensis
TACTAAATTCAATCTTTATGATAATGACTGGTTGGGGGTACTATATCATGAGCGGCATCGATGGGTTCCTGTATATGTTAAAGACATTTTTTGGGCTGGCATGTCAACAACACAACGAAGTGAAAGCATGAATGCATTTTTTGATGGATATGTCAACCCAAAAATTTCATTAAAGCAATTTGTTGAACAATATGACAATGCCTTGAGAAGTAAGGTAGAGAAAGAAAAGAAAGTAGACTTCAAGTCTTGACACAAATTGTTTGATTGCCTAACCATATATGTTCTTGAGAAGTAATTTCAGCAAGCCTACACCAATGCAAAATTCAAATAAGTTCAAGGAGAGTTGAAGAGATTAGTTTACTGTCAGGCCTTGATTGTCAAAGAGGATGGAGCAATTTGTACATATGATGTCCAAGAAGCGATGGTAGTTTGTGACAAGATGAAGCATGTGGACTTTGTTGTGTATTTTAATTCAATTGAATATGAATTTCAATGTATGTGTCGGTTGTTTCAGTTTAGAGGCATTATGTGTGCTCACTCACTCGCGGTGCTTGTGAGAAGATGCATAAATGAGGTGCCAAGTAAGTATATTTTGCCACGTTGGAGGAAAGATTTGGTTCGAGAGTACACATGCATCAAAACCACGTACACTGGCTTTGGGGATGATTTCAATACAAGTTGCTATGAGAGGATGAACAAGAAATTGATCGCCATTGTACAACTTGTTGGTAATTCGGAAGGGAATATTAAAATTATAGACCTTGGGTTGGATGAAATGAAGGATAGAGTCATACACGATGAATCGGGTGATGGGAGTAATTTACCAGCTTATACTAATAGGATACCATCTTCTAGAGAAAGTCCAATTGCCGTCGGTTGTACATCGGGTGCTAGTACGAGGAATGTGGTTAGTCCTTTGGTTGTTCAGCAAAGAGGCCGTCCAGTTACGAAACGAAAGGTTGCCAAAGTAGATCAAATAGTGAATCGGTTCAAGGCAACGGCAAAAAAACAAACAAAAGCAAAGGTAAATTGTATATTGAATTGAACTTGTATATTGAATTGAACTTGTTTTTTATTTTTTTAACAAACTCTTTTGAAATACATTTTTACAAACTCTTGAACCAATATAGGCTGCTAAGGTGCTTCAATTTGAAGCTCAAGCTTAAGCTCAAGTTGAAGCTCAAGTTGAAGCTGAAGCTCAAGCTCAAGCTCAAGCTTATACATCACATTATCCTTATATGGTTGGCATGCAAAATAGTGTGTATGTACCAGTATGTGTTCATAAGACGAGTTTACATCAATTTTTTGTTTTCATTTACAAATATTTTGTAACATGTACTTTTTTACTTCAATTATGACAGGTCATAAATGCTATTGGAGGCACATCTCTTATCCCATCGGACTTTGTAAGCGGCACACCGAGAAATTTGACGAGTGCTCCAACTCAAATGTTTGGGTCTGGATCTCGAACCCCATCGGGTTCTAATGCATGCACAGCGGGAATGAATGATGGACATTGCACAACGTGAATGAATGATGGACATTGTAGAAATGTTTGACTAGTTTATTGAACATTGACATTTTATTTTTGAGATTGAAACTTATTATGTTAAGTCCCATGTTAGATGTGTAACACATGTTGTGTATGAATTTGCGAGATTGGTTATTATTAAGTCCCACTTTATTGGTTATGCAAGATTGGTCTTTGAGTTCATGGTTTATTTTGACAATCTGTCTTCCAGCATTTTAAGTTCACAGTTGATGGTTTAAAAAAATCTATAAAAAATCTGTTTCATTTTGCTATTTTCACATTGTTTGAGCATTTTGACAATGTTTGAGCATAATTTTTTGAGAGTTCATGCAAAATCTCTGTTGACAGTTCATGGTTTAAGAAATCTGCAAAAAAAATATGTTTTTTAGTTTGCTATTTTGATAGTATTTGAGCCAAAATCTGATTTTTTTCAGTTCATGGTTCAAACTGCCAAACTGTCTTTAAAAATCTGTCTTCGAAAATTTGAAAATCTGTTTTTTAGTTTTCTATTTTGACAGTATTTCATCCACAATTTGATTATTTTAGTTTATGGTTCAAACTGCCAAACTGTCTTTAAAAATCTATCTTTCAAAATCTGAAAATCTATTTTTTAGTTTTTTATTTTGACAGTATTTCAGCCAAAATCTGATTTTTTTCAGTTCATGGTTCAAACTACCAAAATCTGTCATGGTTCATGCTCAAATCTGTAAAAAATCTGTTAAAAAACCTGTCTCTAAAAAAATATTTCAGGGTTCATGCACAAACTGTGATGGTTCATGCTCAAATCTGTAAAAAAAACCTGTCTATAAAAAAATCTGTCATGGTTCATGCTCAAATTGCCATGGTTCATGCTCAAATCTGTTTAAAATCTGTAAAAAACCTGTTCGTAAAAAACTCTGTGATGGTTCATGCTCAAACTGTGATGGTTCATGCTCAAATCTGTAAAAAATCTGTCTGTAAAAAAATCTGTCATGGTTCATGCACAAACTATGTCAAACTGGTTCATGGTTCAGTTCATGGTTCATGCTCAATAATTCAACAATAACAATTCAACAATTTAACAACAACACAGTTCATGTTGGTTCATTTTCAACAATAACTCATCACACAATTCATGATTCAACTCATGTTGGTTCAGGGTTCATTTTCAACAATAACTCATCAACAGTTCATGTTGGTTCATGGTTCAGTACAAATATGACATCTTCATTCCACAACAATTCCACAATAACACATCTTCATTCCATATCTTCATTCAACAAATCAACAATAACAATTTAACAATTCAACAATTCATTTCCATTCTACTCAAAAATTCAACAATTCAACTGTTTCTTACTAATACATATTTCATTCCACAACAAAATATAGTTCAATCTACTTCTATTTCTACTTCTAACTACCATTACATATTCATAAGTAATAACACACCAATTACAAGCAACACAAACATCAGAAATTCTATTTTTTGCATCTTTGCACTAACAAAGGTAAATTGTTCCGTCATAGATCTTTGTTGTTCGGTCATAGCTCGAAGTTGTTCCGTCATAGATCTTAGCAGTTCTCTTTCTACTTGTCTTGAAATTTCTTGATCTCCACACTGTGAATTCATAGGCACACACCATCCAATGAAAATACCACAACCATTACAAGAGTAGAATAGCTTGTTTTTGTTTCGATCGATCTCAGAAATTCGAATCGTGGCCTTTTTATTACATGTAGGACAATTTTTGTTCAAGTACATCAACCGATCAGAGCTACTACCGTTGACAGTTGAACTTGACATCTGCAATAACAAGTTATCCTCATTAAACTAGTGAATAAAGATAATTTCAGCTCATGATAACTGAATGAGATACATAATTTCAATCTTCCTATGGCTATGCACTAATCAGTAGGGGATATAATGATTAATAAACTATTTACCTCCATAAACTAGTGTCATGTTAAATTAACAAGCAAAAGAGACTTGAATAAAACTGTAAGAAAATGAGATCCTTCTCAGAATAGGTCTTTTATTCACCAAACAAGATGCCATGTAATTGATCTCCAATAGTCCAGACAGAGTAATGACACATGAAGAAATTGGTTAATCCTCTAACTAAACAGCCATAGGCATAGCCAAACTTCTTTTCAGATTGAGGAATAGCCATACTCTTTTTAGATTGCAGAGAAAATATGAGAAAAGAAGAATTATATACACCAGATTACAATTGTCAAAATTTCTTATTAGGGAATAAATTGAATCGTACTCTTATAAGTTCTTTATCAGTCTTCTATTTTGTTTGTTATACAGTGAATATGTTATTTTTAGACATATATTAGTTTTAACAGTAGAACTTAAAGTGCAGTTTTGCCTACTTTTAGGGTTTGGAATATGGATTGTAAAAATATTTTGACAATCCTTTCAGAGTTCGGGTTGCTAGTTGATATTAGCAACCTCAATTTAAACTTGACAGACTTGTTTTTAGCTATTATCAGATATTGCTGTATAGAATGTTATTTGCTAAAAAATGTTGTTCATGTTACCACTCACTTCACTTCTAAAATTTATGACATCAAGAGTTTCTTGGAATCATTTGAAAGCAGTGGGTTTAGAATTTGTTCTGCCATTGCTTTGTTAAGTGTTGTTTTGATTGTTAAAGCTTTACTTAGCTCAACTAAACTCATCAAAGTCTTCTCTCAACAATTTTGGGTTGGTTACATGAACCCTGTTGCACTATTCTGCTCCTTTAAGATCTTAATTTTTGTTTCTCACTTCCAACCATATATTGTCTCACGATCTCAACCCATGGTAGTTTTGGTCTTCCTACCCACTTAGCATTTATGTGTATGTCTCATTAAATCTGATAATTACAATTTATATGATGATTATTGTGTAAGAAAATACTGTTTTAATTTATTTGAAAAGGCAGTAGCATGAAAACACATTCTTCATATTTCATTTTGAAAGTTTGAGGGGTATGTTTTATTGATACTAGTCACCATTTATTTGTTTGAAAGTTATATGTGGAAATCTTAATTTGTAAATAATTTATTGGTTCAACTGGTATTTAAGTATCACTGTCCATATTGGTTGGTTCAAACCCACAATTTTTTTATTTCTGGACAAGTTAATTATTCATTACTTATACATCCATAAACTGCCCCCATTGGTTCAACTGAGAAAATAAGAATTACTAACATAAAAAAGCACAAGAAGAACAGAAAAACAAAATAAAAAAAATAAAGCCCACTCGAGTAAACATATTAGCAAGCAAAAGAATGGAAATCTTCAACAAATTTGTTTCAATTTCAGGAAAATCTTATTTATTCTCTTTCAACAAAATCTGTCTTTTAGATTGAGGAATTTTGCCCTAATTTCAGTAAGATACATATATATAGATATATATATACACACCAGATTACCTCGTCGTCAATGGAATGGAAATAGAGGGAGTCGGGACTCGGGAGGACAGAGTAGGGCGTTAGGAGGACCTGTCGTTGGCGTGAGGAGGAGTGGAGGGGTCGTCCGTCGAATGAAATGGAAAGAGAGAGTGAGAGAGAGAGAGAGTCGACAGTCGGGTGTCGGGCGTCGGAGTCAAGGGTCAAGGACGTCGGAGTGAAAGAGAGGAGCTGAGGGAGTCGGCCATCGGAGTTAGGAGTTGAGAAGTTGTCGTCTGAGTGAAGGGAAGGAGCGGAGCTGCATTTCGCTCAAAGGATTTTGAATTCTGAAAGAGGAAGGTCCGTTGGATATGTATATCACGTGACCAATCACGTGCCTGTCCAGCTCAGAGGGGGTCGTGGGGGTCGATTTTTGAGGGGGTTGGAAACATTTTTGCTTAACAATTGGTAATACATGTAACAAAAATGTTTCCAACCCCCTCAAAAACCGACCCCCACGACCCCCTCTGAGCTGGACAGGCACGTGATCGGTCACGTGATATACATATCCCACGCACCTTCCTCTTTCAGAATTCAAAATCCTCTGAGAAAAATGCAGCTCCGCTCCTCCCCTTCACTCGGACGACAGCTCCTCAACTCCTAACTCCGATGGCCGACTCCCTCAGCTCCTCCCTTTCACTCCGACGTCCTTGACCCTTGACTCCGACGCCTGACTGTCGACTCTCTCTCTCTCTCTCTCTCTCTCTTTCTCTCTCTCTTTCCATTTCATTCGACGGACAACCCCTCCACTCCTCCTCACGCCAACGATAGGTCCTCCTAACGCCCTACTCTGTCCTCCCGAGTCCCGACTCCCTCTATTTCCATTTCATTGACGACGAGGTAATCTGGTGTGTATATATATCTATATATATGTATCTTAGTGAAATTAGGGCAAAATTACTCAATTTGAAAGACAGATTTTGTTGAAAGAGAAGAAATCAGATTTTCCTGAAATTGAAACAAATTTGTTAAATATTTCCATTCTTTTGCTTGCTAATATGTTTACTTGAGTGGGCTTTATTTTTTTTATTTTGTTTTTCTGTTCTTCTTGTTCTTTTTTTGTTAGTAATTCTTCTTTTCTCAGTTGAACCAATGGGGGCAGTTTATGGATGTATAAGTAATGAATAATTAACTTGTCCAGAAATGGGAAATTGTGGGTTTGAACCAGCCAATATGGACAGTGATACTTAAATACCAGTTGAACCAATAAATTATTTACAAATTAAGATTTTCACATATAACTTTCAAACAAATAAATAGTGACTACTATCAATAAAACATACCCCTCAAACTTTCAAAATGAAATATGAAGAATGTGTTTTCATGCTACTGCCTTTTCAAATAAATTAAAACGGTATTTTCTTACACAATAATCATCATATAAATTGTAATTATCAGATTTAATGAGACATACACATAAATTCTAAGTGGGTAGGAAGACCAAAACTACCATGGGTTGAGATCGTGAGACAATATATGGTTGGAAATGAGAAACAAAAATTTAGATCTTGAAAGAGCAGAATAATGCAACAGGGTTCATGTAACCAACCCAAAATTGTTGAGAGAAGGCTTTGATGAGTTCAGTTGAGCTAAGTAAAGCTTTAACAATCAAAACAACACTTAACAAAGCAATGGCAGTACAAATTCTAAACCCACTGCTTTCAAATGATTCCAAGAAACTCTTGATGTCATAAATTTTAGAAGTGAAGTGAGTGGTAATATGAACAACATTTTTTAGCAAATAACATTCTATACAGCAATATCTGATAATAGCTAAAAACAAGTCTGTCAAGTTTAAATTGAGGTTGCTAATATCAACTAGCGACCCGAACACAGAAAGGATTGTCAAAATATTTTTACAATCCATATTCCAAACCCAAAAAGTAGGCAAAACTGCACTTTAAGTTCTACTGTTAAAACTAATATATGTCTAAAAATAACATATTCACTGTATAACAAACAAAATGGAAGACTGATAAAGAACTTATAAGAGTACGATTCAATTTATTCCCTAATAAGAAATTTTGACAATTGTAATCTGGTGTATATAATTCTTCTTTTCTCATATTTTCTCTACAATCTAAAAAGAGTATGGCTATTCCTCAATCTGAAAAGAAGTATGGCTATGCCTATGGCTGTTTAGTTAGAGGATTAACCAATTTCTTCATGTGTCATTACTCTGTCTGGACTATTGGAGATCAATTACATGGCATCTTGTTTGGTGAATAAAAGACCTATTCTGAGAAGGATCTCATTTTCTTACAGTTTTATTCAAGTCTCTTTTGCTTGTTAATTTAACATGACACTAGTTTATGGAGGTAGATAGTTTATTAATCATTATATCCCCTTCTGATTAGTGCATAGCCATAGGAAGATTGAAATTATGTATCTCATTCAGTTATCATGAGCTGAAATTATCTTTATTCACTATTTTAATGAGGATAACTTGTTATTGCAGATGTCAAGTTCAACTGTCAACGGCAGTAGCTCAGATCGGTTGACGTACTTGAACAAAAATTGTCCTACATGTAATAAAAAGGCCACGATTCGAATTTCTGAGATCGATCGAAACAAAAACAAGCTATTCTACTCTTGTAATGGTTGTGGTATTTTCATTGGATGGTGTGTGCCTATGAATTCACAATGTGGAGATCAAGAAACTCCAAGACAAGTAGAAAGAGAACTGCTAAGATCTATGACGGAACAACTTCGAGCTATGACCGAACAACAAAGATCCATGACAGAACAACTTCGAGCTATGACCGAACAACAAAGATCTATGACAGAACAACTTGGAGCTATGACCGAACAACAAAGATCCATGACGGAACAATTTACCTTTCTTAGTGCAAAGATGCAAAAAATAGAATTTCTGATGTTTGTGTTGCTTGTAATTGGTGTGTTATTACTTATGAATATGTAATGGTAGTTAGTGGTAGAAGTAGAAGTAGATTGAACTATGTTTTGTTGTGGAATGGAATATGTATTAGTAAGAAACAGTTGAATTGTTAAATTTTTTAGTAGAATTGAAATGAATTGTTAAATTGTTATTGTTGATTTGTTGAATGAAGATGTGGAATTAAGATGTGTTATTGTGGAATTGTTGTGGAATGAAGATGTCATATTTGTACTGAACCATGAACCAACATGAACTGTTGATGAGTTATTGTTGAAAATGAACCATGAACCAACATGAGTTGAACCATGAATTGTGTGATGAGTTATTGTTGAAAATGAACCAACATGAACTGTGTTATTGTTGAATTGTTGAATTGTTATTGTTGAATTATTGAGCATGAACCATGAACCATGAACTGAACCATGAACCAGTTTGACACAGTTTGTGCATGAACCATGACAGATTTTTTTACAGACAGGTTTTACAGATTTGAGCATGAACCATCACAGTTTGAGCATGAACCATGACAGATTTTTTTACAGACAGTTTTTTTAAAGATTTTAAACAGATTTGAGCATGAACCATGATAGTTTGAGCATGAACCATGACAGATTTTTTTACAGACAGGTTTTTTTTACAGATTTGAGCATGAACCATCACAGTTTGTGCATGAACCATGACATATTTTTTTAGAGACATGTTTTTTTAATAGATTTTTTACAGATTTGAGCATGAACCATGACAGTTTGAGCATGAACCATGACAGATTTTGGCAGTTTGAACCATGAACTGAAAAATCAGATTTTGGCTGAAATACTGTCAAAATAGAAAACTAAAAAATAAATTTTCAGATTTTGAAAGATAGATTTTTAAAGACAGTTTGGCAGTTTGAACCATGAACTAAAATAATCAGGTTTTGGATGAAATGCTGTCAAAATAGAAAACTAAAAAACAGATTTTCAGATTTTCAAAGACAGATTTTTAAAGACAGTTTGGCAGTTTGAACCATGAACTGAAAAAATCAGATTTTGGCTCAAATATTGTCAAAATAGCTAACTAAAAAACATATATTTTTTTATAGATTTCTTAAACCATGAACTGTCAACAGAGATTTTGCATGAACTCTCAAAAAATCATGCTCAAACACTGTCAAAATGCTCAAACAATGTCAAAATAACAAAATGAAACAGATTTTTTTACAGATTTTTTTAAACCATCAACTGTGAACTCAAAATGCTGAAAGACAGATTGTCAAAATAAACCATGAACTCAAAGACCAATCTTGCATAACCAATAAAGTGGGACTTAATAATAACCAATCTTGCAAATTCATACACAACATGTGTTACACATCTAACAGGGGACTTAACATAATAAGTTTCAATCTCAAAAGAAAAATATCAATGTTCAATAAACTAGTTAAACATTTCTACAATGTCCATCATTCATTCCCAGTGTGCATGTATTAGAACCTGATGGGGTTAGAGATCCAGACCCAAACAT
The DNA here is from genome assembly GCF_004153795.1 of Camellia sinensis. Taxonomy (NCBI): domain Eukaryota; kingdom Viridiplantae; phylum Streptophyta; class Magnoliopsida; order Ericales; family Theaceae; genus Camellia; species Camellia sinensis. Next base: position 2,716,451 of record NW_021024888.1, read on the forward strand.
TTGAGTTGGAGCACTCATCAAACTTCTCGGTGTGCCGCTTACAAAGTTCGATGGGATAAGAGATGTGCCTCCAATAGCATTTACGACCTGTCATAATTGAAGTAAAAAAGTACATGTTACAAAATATTTGTAAATGAAAACAAAAAATTGATGTAAAGTTGTCTTATGAACACATACTCGTGCATACACATTATTTTGCATGCCAACCATATAAGGATAATATGATGTATAAGCTTGAGCTTGAGCTTCAAATTGAAGCACCATAGCAGCCTATATTGGTTCAAGAGTTTGTAAAAATGTAATTTAAAAGAGTTTGTTAAAAAAATAAAAAACAAGTTCAATTCAATATACAAGTTCAATTCAATATACAATTTACCTTTGCTTTTGTTTGTTTTTTTGTCGTTGCCTTGAACCGATTCACTATTTGATCTACTTTGGCAACCTTTCGTTTCGTTACTGGACAGCCTCTTCGTCGAACAACCAAAGGACTAACCACCTTCCTCGTACTAGCACCCGATGTACATCCGGTGGCAATTGGACTTTTTGTAGAAGATGTTATCCTATTAGTAGAAGGTGCTAAATTACTCCCATCACCCAATTTGTCGTGCATGACTCTATTCTTCATTTCATCCAACGCACGGTCTATAATTTTAATTTTCCCTTCCGAATTACCAACAAGTTTTATAATGGCGATCAATTTCTTGTTCATCCTCTCATAACAACTTGTATTGAAATCATCTCCAAAGCCAGTGTACGTGGTTTTGATGCATGTGTACTCTCGAACCAAATCTTTCCTCCAACGTGGCAAAATGTACTTACTTGGCACCTCATTTATGCACCTTCTCACAAGCACCGCGAGTGAGTGAGCACACATAATGCCTCTAAACTGAAACAACCGACACATACATTGAACTTCACATTCAATTGAATTAAAATACACAACAAAGTCCACATGCTTCATCTTGTCACAAACTACCATCGCTTCTTGGACATTATATGTACAAATTGCTCCTCCTCTTTGACAATCAAGGCCTGATAGTACACTAATCTCTTCAACTTTCCTTGAACTTCTTTGAATTTTGCATTGGTGTAGGCTTGCTGAAATTGCTTCTCAAAGCCATATATAGTTAGACAATCAAACAATTTGTGTCGAGACTTGAAGTCTGATTTCTTCTGTTTCTCTACCTTACTTCTCAACGCATTGTCATATTGTTCAACCAATTGTTTTAATGTAGTCTTCAGGTTGACATATCCATCAAAAAATGCATTCATGCTTTCACTTCGTTGTGTTGTTGACATGCTAGCCCAAAAAATGTCTTTAACATATACAGGAACCCATCGATGCCGCTCATGATATAGTACCCCCAACCATTCATTATCATAAAGATTGAATTTAGTAAGTATCTCTTCCCATTTTTCCTCAAATTCATCTCTTGTCAAACAATCATAAATTGCATTTTGCATAGCCAACTTTATGGGTTCATACTGAGCATATCCTTTCAACTTCTCTGGTATTTTCTTCGTTACATGCCATAAGCACCATCGATGCCGGGCCTGTGGAAAGACAATTTCTATAGCATTTTGGATAGCTCTTCACTGATAAGTTATGATAGCTTTTGGAGGATTATTTGACATGCAACTTAACCACAACTTGAATAGCCAAACAAATGTGTCGGTGTCTTCACTAGATAACAATCCACAACCAAGCAAAATAGACTGTCCATGGTGATTGACTCCTACAAATGGAGCAAATGGCATGTCATATTTGTTCGTCAGATAAGTTGTGTCAAATGAAACAACATCTCCAAATGATTCATACATAGCCCGACTCCTTGCATCAGCCCAAAACAAGTTTCTAATGTGAAACTCCTCATCAACATCAATCACATAAAAGAATTTCTCACTATGTGCTTGCATCCTCGTAAAATAACTTTGAAGTGATTCGGCATCACCTTCACCAAGCCTTAATCTTCTAGCTCTATTAATGTAATTCCTTGCATCTCGCTCATCAAATGTCAATGACTCGTATCCCCCCGTTTCAACAACCATTGAATGATAGTTCCTAGACATCCCAATCCCTGCTTGATCATTGATTTCGAATCTTTTCTTCATAGGAGTACGAATTTTCTTATTCATTGCAAAATGACAAGAGGCGGTAGGAATCAAATCATGATTATGCTCAAGGTTAACTGTGGTTAACATATATGTCCCATTCTTTTGTAGAGTACCCCATACCCTTGCTTTGCAACCAATTTTTGTGCACAAAGATGGCTTCAAAGGGTTCACTTCTGATTTCTTTTTTCTCTTCCCCGCTCGAGAACATTCAATTGCAAAGTTTTTTAATTCGCCATAAACTCCAAAATGTTGTGCTCTATGAACTATAGAAAAGCCAACATGCTTAGCATATGTGGCATAAAATGTGTACACTTCTTCCCTTGAGCTAAAACATATACCCTTCTTAGGTTCTTCAACTTGTTTTTGAGAGGGTTGGAAATCAGATTCAACTTGTTCACCCTTATTTACTGAAGGATTGTCACCACCATTTGAATCAACCTCCATTCTATGAGAATCAAAAATGAAATTCAAATAGAATGATTTTAGAATAATTATTTTATAAGATGATTGGAAACTTTGAAACTGTTGCGAAACTAATAATTTTAGCTGATAATAAAATTGAAATGTTTGTATTTCTTATTAGTTTTAGCTGTTGAAATGTCTGTATCGCCACAAATGTTGAAATACAGACATTAGTTTCATACATTTCAACATTCAAATTAGTTTCATTATGAAACTAAGAAATATAGACATTAGGTCTGTATTGCCACTGTATTTCAAATGACGTTAGGTCTGTATCGCCACTGTATTTCATCTTATAAAATATAGACATTAGTCTATCTAAAATTATTATCAAGATAGACATTGTATTTCAATCATCACAGATGTTTCATTATGACTTAGTTTCATAAGACATACATTATGAAACTAATAAGAAACACAGACATTTCAACATTCAAATTAGTTTCATTTTAGCTGATAATAAGATGTGTGGTGATACAGATATTATGTGTACATTATTAGTTTCATTTTCAATTTCAATTTCACAGAGATTGATCAGTGTATGTAGATAGAGAGAGAGAGGGAGGGGGGAGAATGAGGGGTTTTCGAGTAACATTACTTGACAAAATGGTATCGGAATGCGATCGAAGATCCATAGAGCGAGATACAGAGAGTTATGGCCGGAGAGCTATGGTCGACGGAGGAGAGCTATGGCGGACGTACGATGGAAGAGGGAAGAGGGAAGGCAGACAGGGGTGGGGAAGAAGGAAATATCAGGGTCGTTTCCATTTTTTTTATGGTCTTTGTTTTCAGTATATTTTTTTTTGTCTTTCAGGTGCGTGTATTACACCTTCTTCATTGTGCAATTCTTCTTCACATGACTTCAGCAGGTGCCACCTCTGAAGGGGTCGTGGGGGTTGGTTTTGGAGGGGGTCTGTATCGCCACTGCTAATTAAAACATCAAAAATGTTTCAGGCCACCTTTTCCCCCCACCCCCTTTGACCCCCCTCTCTCTCATTGGTTACATTTTCTTTTTGTTTATCTTTTTTTTCCTGCTCCTCCAATCACCACCCGCCGTGTGTGTGTGGGGGTGGTGGAGGTGGTGATTGGAGGGGGTCTCTATCATGGCTCTTAAAACATTAATATAATTGTGATGACTTTATCATCAAATCAATGACAAGTAATAGCTTTGTTGTTCGTCGTATCATTAAATTTAAAACAGTAATATAATTGTGATGACTTTAAGTATAAAACAGTAATATAATTGTGATGACTTTATCATCAAATCAATGACAAGTAATATTTGTTATTCCTCGTATTATTAATTAAACATTAATATAATTGTGATGACTTTATCATCAAATCAATGACAAGTAAGAAAGATATTATATAGACAATATTGCTCTTATGTTAGTGCACAATGGCATATATTATTGGATAATGTTATCGTATATAGTCCTAAAAAAGTATGCATCATATGTGTCATTATTATCTATTTTTATGAAATATATTACGTATTTTTGTAATTAATATTACATCATTTTTTTGTAAATGTAGTTATACAATTTGCGATTATACTACACATTTTAAATAGCAGATGTATGTAATACACACCTTTTGAAAAATGTATATCATTAAATTTCATAAAATTATTAAGTAGATTGGTAACCCTATATCATATATCAAATTTAAAAATAATAGCACTATGTTTATTTTGTATTCTACACCAACTATCAATTATTGTTTGTTGTATTATTAATTAAAACATTAATATAATTGTGATGACTTTATTACCTAAATCAATGATAAGTAAGAAAGATATTATATTGACAACATTGTTCTTATGTTATTGCACAATAGCATAAATTACTGGATAATATTAAAGTACACACCTCTCAATAAGTTTATATTATATTTACGGTTATTATTTATTATTGTAATATATATTATGTATTTTTATAATAAATGTTATGTAATTCATTTGTAAATAAAGTTACACATTTTGTGATAATATTACGCATTTTAGATAATAGGTGCATATGACCTTTTGAAAAGTGTTTTTCAAAATTATTAAGTACTTTAGTAACACTAGATTATATGTCTATTAAATTTCAAAATGTTAGAGAGCATAAATGAAGAATTATTAAATATTATACACAGTATTCATATAAGTGTGGGTCTGGTTTGAGTGTTGTATAAAATATTTGGATTTTTTTTTTTTGGAATTCCCAGCCTCACTTTATCTAATTATATGCATTAAATTGTTCATTTTCAAATTATAAATGTTTCTATTGATTTTATTTTCAACAATATAAGGAACTTGGGAAAAATATTTAGAAAATGACTTAAAAAATTGCGGAGGAGGATGATCATCTCTAGCACTTTTTCCACAGGCCATTATCTAACACATTTGTGGCTTTTGGATCAAGAGTTGGATGATAGCTGGACAAAAAAAAAAAAAAATAGTAGAAACGCCATTTCAAATGGCGTAAAAAAAAAAAAAAAAAAAAAATTAGAAATGATGTGGATTCGAGAAGTGTATCTCCTGGAGTAAATCCTCGTGGCACCCCAAATTAATTTTTATAATTCAATATAGTGGGATTCAGTATTTTTTTTTTATTTTCTTTTTTTGAGTTTATGGGAGATAATGTTGAATAGTGTGAAATAATATTACAGGACCACCAAATAATGAGTTCTAAATGTGATCACACCTTACTAATTTTAAATCTATACTATGCAACTTATTTTTAAGATCAAATTCGAAACACAATTTCGCGATGGATAACATTTTGCTTTTGGAAATTTTGTAAAACACACCCCATTTTGGGGTGTACCATATATCATGATTTGTGACATTTGATTATAATCTGTTATGGTATTATGACTCGGTTATGAGTCATTGTGGTATTAGTTATAACTTTTTGTGATATTGATTGATATATTATGATTATTATTTTTGTTATAATTCAAAAAGTTTTTAATTATATCTTATATGATATTTAGTTATGACTCTTTATTATTTTTGTTTATAACTGAAAAATATTTGATTATGACATTAAAAAATGTTATAAATCACAAATTTTTAATCAAACAATCACATGAGTGTGAGTTCCATATCCATATAACAGTTTAGTAGAAAATTGGGTAAATTATATTTTACCCCTTCAACTACTGATCCGTATCGCTTTACCTCCCTCAACTAAAAATTTTAACAATTAATCCCCTCATTTACTAATAATAAATTTTTGAATTAATCCCCCTCATTTTAACAATTAATCCCCCTCATTTACGAAAATATTTATCCAAAAATCTAAAAAAAGTTCGCTAAAGACAAGAAATATAAAAATATATCAGTTTTTTTTTATTTTATTTTTTCGTCTTTAATGATTTCCTAAAAAAATTCTTCACAAATATTTAAATTTTAGGTGTATCTAAAAATTAATTTTTTTGACTAAAATATGAAAAAAAATTACTAAAAAATAAAAAAATTTGTTTAAAAAAAAACTGAAATTTGTATTTTAAAATGATATGAGTGATATTGAGATAATTTTAGTTGAGGAAGTAGAGTGATATTGAGATAATTTTAGTTCCCAAAATAGGCCCAAGTGTTATAATTTTTAGTTCAATATGTAAGATGATATGAGATAATAATTTAGGGGTAGAATGTAATTTGCCCTGGAAATTTATAGAAAATTTTGTAGTACTCTGTCATTTATATCTATTTTATTCTATGCCCTTTTTCTTCTATCTGTTTTATATTGTTTATATTTAGGAGAAATTTTTGTTTGTGAATATGACACTATATGATACTATCTTCAATCAATTATAAATATATATGTCTCTTATTATTCTTTAAATACTTACGTTGTGTTTGATTGGGAGATTTGGAGAGGGATTTGGAAAGGAAAATAGAAAAAGTAGGTGAAATGTGAATAAAACATGCCTATATTTCATCTAGTTTCACACACATTTTTCCTTTCCTTTTCCAAATTCTCTTCAAATCTTCCAACCAAACACAGTGTTACACTACAAGAAAATGCATTTTTGCCGACCATTTTTGGCTACCAAAAACAATTTAGTCGCCAAAAGTCACGGAATTGGCTACCAAAAATAAATTAGTCGGCAAAAGTCAACTTTTTAGCTACTAATTTTTTTTAGTAGGGGAATGTTGATTGTTGGTGACTAAAAAAAATTTAGTAGCTAAAAATATTACAATTGGCAACTAAAAAAATTTTTAGTAGCTAAACATATCACAATTGGCGACTAAAAGAAAATTTAGTAGCCGTAGAGGTACCTTTAGCTACTAAATTGTTTGGTAGCCGAAATGAAAATAAAAAAATTAATTTTTAATCTTTGCCGACCAAAATTTTGGTCACCAAATGTTAAGTTTCGGCGACAAAACTCCTTTTAGTCGCTGTAGACCTACTTTTGGCTACTAAATTGTTTGGTAGCCGAATGAAAATAAAAAATTTAATTTTTAATCTTTGCCGACCAAAATTTTGGTCTTTATTTTTATTTTTATTTTTATTTTTATTTTTATTTTTATTTTTATTTTTATTTTTATTTTTATTTTTATTTTTATTTTTATTTTTATTTTTATTTTTATTTTTATTTTTATTTTTATTTTTATTTTTATTTTTATTTTTATTTTTATTTTTATTTTTATTTTTATTTTTATTTTTATTTTTATTTTTATTTTTATTTTTATTTTTATTTTTATTTTTATTTTTATTTTTATTTTTATTTTTATTTTTATTTTTATTTTTATTTTTATTTTTATTTTTATTTTTATTTTTATTTTTATTTTTATTTTTATTTTTATTTTTATTTTTATTTTTATTTTTATTTTTATTTTTATTTTTATTTTTATTTTTATTTTTATTTTTATTTTTATTTTTATTTTTATTTTTATTTTTATTTTTATTTTTATTTTTATTTTTATTTTTATTTTTATTTTTATTTTTATTTTTATTTTTATTTTTATTTTTATTTTTATTTTTATTTTTATTTTTATTTTTATTTTTATTTTTATTTTTATTTTTATTTTTATTTTTATTTTTATGAAGAGGTTGTACACCCACCATCCAAAAATATTAATATCTTATTTTATTTTTTATTATCTCAAAATATTAATTTTTAAAAAAAATTAATTATTAAAATAATATGAATTTCTTATTTTGTCCTTTTTTTAAATCCATTAATAATACAAAAAGTACAATTATGACAATTGATATTTCTAAAAAAATATACTATCAAAAGGTAATTTTGAAAAATTAATATTTTTAAAATGTAATAATTCTATTATAAAAAGAAATTAAGTTCTGAAAATAGACTATTATTTTGAGATGGAAGAAGTAGTTGGCTTTCATTTTGATAGGTTGAACACATCTTTTAATAATCACTACAAGAAAAGTGGGTTTATGAGACGGAACTATTTGCGACGGCACACTTGCCGTCTCAAAAAGTCACTTTTTTGCGACGGCATAAAATGCCGTCTCAAAAAAGCAGAGTATTTGCGACGGCACCATTTGCCGTCTCAAAAAAGAAGAGCATTTGCGACAGCACCATTTGCCGTCTCAAAAAAGTAGAGCATTTGCGACGGCGCTATTTGCCGTCTCAAAAAATGAGAGTATTTGCGACGGCATTTTCTGCCGTCGCAAAAAGTGACTTTCGTGTTTTTTTTTTTAGTGAATATTTTTAAAATTTTAAATATTTTTTTAAGATGCACCTTACTTAGATGTATTTAAAAAATAAAAAAATTATGAAAAAATATTTTTAAAAATTAATAAATACATAAAAATACAAAAAAAAAATTGTATTGAATTATTGTATTTTTTTTTTAGTATTTAATGAATTTTTAAAAGCTCAAACCAAACACCATACTTAAATTAATGGGTGGAACTATGACCACTACCACTACCACTCTCTCTGTCTCTTTTTTTTTTTTTTCTATGTCTCTCTCATTAATCTCTTTTCACTTTCTTTCTCTATCTTTTAGTTTATCTCTTGCTCATCTCTTGTCTCACTCTCTTTCTATATATCTCTCTCTCTCCGTCTCTCTCTCTCTCTCACTCATCACGCTTCTCTCTTTCTGTCTGCCTATCTGTCTGTCTGTCTCTCTCCCCCCACTGTGTTCGCCTTGCTCACTCTCTCCCTCATCTCTTCTTTATTTATTGAGCTCCCTTTCGATTTATCGGTCCACTATAAGAAAATGCACTTTTAGCGACCACTTTGTTTCTTTCTCGCTCATCACTCTGTCTCTGTCTCTCTATCTCTTTTCTCTATTCGTCTCTCACTCATCTCTCTCTTTCACCACCCATGTTCTTTACCACATTTACCACTATTGCAAATGCCATTCAACTACCACCATTCTTCTGTTTCTCTTTTTCACTCATCACTCTTCTTTCTCTGTTTGTTTGTCTATCTGTCTGTGTGTCTTTCGTTTATCTTTCTTCTCTCTATCCTTCCCATTTGTCTTCTCTCTCTCTCTTTGTCTCTCTCGTTCATCTCTTTTTTTCTGTCTCTCTCGCTTATCTCTCTTCTCTCTATCTTTCTATTTTTCTATTCTCTCTCTCGTTCATCCTTTTTCGCTTTTTATCTATCTTTTTGTATCGCTCATCTCTTGCTTCTTTCTCTTTTTCTATCTCTCTCTCTATCTCTTTCTCTCTTTGTCTGTTTGTTTCTCTCTCTTTCTCTTCGTCTCTCTCTCACTCAGCACTCTTAATAGAAAGTATTTTTCATTAAAATATTATCCTTACTTCTACCAAATAAAAAATAATAATAATAATTTTTCATTCATTAAATATTCATTTACGATGAAAATAAAAATTATTATTATTATTTAAATATTCATTTATGATGAAAATAAAAATTATTATTATTATTTAAATATTCATTTATGATGAAAATAAAAATTATTATTATTATTTAAATATTCATTTATGATGAAAATAAAAATTATTATTATTATTTAAATATTCATTTATGATGAAAATAAAAATTATTATTATTATTTAAATATTCATTTATGATGAAAACGAAAGTCACTTTTTGCGACGGCAGAAAATGCCGTCTCAAAAAAGCAGAGTATTTGCGACGGCACCATTTGCCGTCTCAAAAAAGCAGAGCATTTGCGACGGCACCATTTGCTGTCTCACAAAATGAGAGTATTTGTGACGGCAGAAAATACCGTCGCAAATACTCCCATTTTGCATTTTCTGCCATCGCAAAAAGTGACTTTCGTGTTTTTTTTATTTATTTTTAGTGAATATTTTTAAAATTTTAAATATTTTTTTAAGATGCACCTTACTTAGATGTATTTAAAAAATAAAAAAAAATTTATGAAAAAATATTTTTAAAAATTAATAAATACATAAAAATACAAAAAAAAATGTATTGAATTATTGTATTTTTTTTTTTTTGGTATTTAATGAACTTTTAAAAGATTTTTTTTACAACTTTTTTAATTTTTAGGTGTATTTATGTTAGATGCGTCTAAAAATTAAAAAAAAAAATACTTAAAATATTAAAAAATTTCAGTAAAAACAATATAATACGGAAAACAAGAAAGTATAATTTTCTCAAAAGAGTTTTTTGAAAACTCTAACCTAGCATAGTGATTGTGGTTTTGAGATAGCTTCATATATATACAGTCGCAAAATGGTTTGAATAAATTCAACGGTATTTTTCTGTCGCAAAAAAAACAAAAAAAAAACAATATCGTCTTACTCTTTTAATATAACATTTCTCTTTTCATTCATTTTTTCATCTTCCTGTCTCTCTGTCTCTATCTCTCTCTCTCTTCTCTTTATCTTTTTCACTCATCACTCTTCTTTCTCTGTCTGTCTGTTTCTCTCTCTCATTTTCTCTCTGTGTCTCTCGCCTATCTCTCTTCTCTCTATCACTCTTATCTGTTTTCTTTCTTTGTCTCTCTCGCACATCTTTCTTCTCTCTATCTCTCTCATTTCTTTTCTCTCTCTCTCGCTCATCTCTTTTCGCTCTATTTCTCTCTTTTTTTGTCTATCTCTCGCTTATCTCTTGTTTCTCTCTTTTTTTCTATCTCTCCCTCTACCTCTCTCCCTCTCTTTCTCTCTCTATATCTTTTTTTGTCTCTCTCTCTCTCTCTTTCTCTCTCCCGGTCTCTCTCTCACTCATCACTCTTCTCTCTCTCTGTCTACTTGTCTATTTGTCTATTTATTCCTCACTATGTTCACCTTGCTCACTCTCTTACTCCCATCTTCTCTATTTATCGAGCTCTTTCTCGATTTATCAAGCCACTGTAAGAAAATACACTTTTAGCAACCACTTTGTCTCTTTCTCTCTCGCCCATCACTGTATCTCTGTCTCTCTCTCTATCTCTCTTCTTTATCTGTCTCTCACAAAATTAAAATATTTTAAAAATATTTAAATATTTAAAATATTTAAAAATTTGATTTGAATTAAGCTTTGAAAAGAGTTTTAAATTATGTGTTTGGTTATGAATTTTGAAAAGTAATGATTATATTTTGAATTGAGTTTTGAACAATGGATGTTGAATTATGATTTGAAAGCTCAAAACAAACACCATACTTAAATTAATGGGTGGAACTATGACCACTACCATTACCACTCTCTCTGTCTTTTTTTTTTTCTATGTCTCTCTCGTTAATCTCTTTTCACTTTCTTTCTCTATCTTTTAGTTTATCTCTTGCTCATCTCTTGTCTCACTCTCTTTCTATCTATCTCTCTCTCTCTCTCTCACTCATCACGCTTCTCTCTTTCTGTCTGCCTGTCTGTCTCTCTCCCCTCCACTGTGTTCGCCTTGCTCACTCTCTCCCTCATCTCTTCTTTATTTATTGAGCTCCCTTTCGATTTATCGATCCACTATAAGAAAATGCACTTTTAGCGACCACCTTGTTTCTTTCTCGCTCATCACTCTGTTTCTGTCTCTCTATCTCTTTTCTCTAGTCGTCTCTCACTCATCTCTCTCTTTCACAACCCATATTCTTTACCACCTTTACCACTATTGCAAATGCCATTCAACTACCACCATTCTTCTATTTCTCTCTTTCACTCATCACTCATCACTCTTCTTTCTCTGTTTGTTTGTCTATCTGTCTGTGTGTCTTTCATTCATCTTTCTTCTCTTTATCCTTCCCATTTGTCTTCTCTCTCTCTCTGTCTCTCTCGCTCATCTCTCTTCTCTCTATCTCTCTCATCTCTTTTCTCTCTCTGTCTCTCTCGCTCATCTTTTTTTTCTGTCTCTCTCGCTTATTTCTCTTCTCTCTATCTTTCTATTTTTCTATTCTCTCTCTCGTTCATCTTTTTTCGCTCTTTATCTCTTTTTTTGTATCGCTCATCTCTTGCTTCTTTCTCTTTTTCTATCTCTCTCTCTCTATCTCTTTCTCTCTTTGTCTGTTTGTTTCTCTCTCTTTCTCTTTGTCTCTCTCTCACTCATCACTCTTAATAGAAAGTATTTTTCATTAAAATATTATCCTTACTTCTACCAAATAAAAAATAATAATAATAATTTTTCATTCATTAAATATTCATTTACGATGAAAATAAAAATTATTATTATTATTTAAATATTCATTTATGATGAAAATTATTATTATTTAAATTTTTTTTTTCCCAATCCCGCCCGCTCGGTTCCCCCATTTTTTTCCATTCTTGCGCCCCCAAAAATCCCCAATCTCTTAGAACCCTAATCGTCTCCTCACTCTCTCAGTCTCATCTCAAGTTCAACTCATCACTGTTTCTCTCTCTCTTACTCTCTCGTTTCGTTGTTCTTCATATCTGCACCGATTTTGGACCAACAGATCTGTTCTGTTTGTTTTGGAATCTGTGTGTTTGTTTTGTTTTGGAATCTGATCTGTTCTGTTTATTTTATTCTGCATCGATCACTCTCTGTGTGTTTGTTCTTAAGGAATTTGTTGAATCTGTGTGTATGTATGTTAATCAGATTCATGTTGATTTTGTTGAATTTGTTCTTAAGAAATTTGTGTATGTATGTATGTATGTTAAGAAATTTGTTTGAATTTGTTCTTAAGAATTTTTGTTGAATCTGTGTATGTATCTACTTTCTTTTCTGGATTGGAATCCGACTAAATTGCCCATGGCCTGAGTTGAGGAGGTATGGGTCTCACAAATAGCTACTTTCTTTTCTCCAAGGTAACACTGTACTTCACTGAAATTTTTACATGTTGAAGTTGTTTGTGTATTATTTGTTGAACATGGAGTGAAAGCATTTGTTGGGTAAATCTTACTGAGCAGTTAATTGATTTTACAACTGTTTTTACTGTGACAGAGAAATATGAACCTATTCATGCAAAGTGGACAACAGAACGATGTGCTATATGTAGATGGGTTGAGGATTGGGACTATAACAATATTGTTATTTGCAACAGGTGTTACTATTCTTCATGAATCTTTATGCTTAATCATCACATTTTATGCATTTGAATTACAATTTATTTGCTGAGATACGATAGCACCTGATTTAGGAACTCTAGTAGAATCATCTGAGTCAATTTTATTTTTCATATATATGATTTTCATTCAAAGATGATAAACATTAATTTTTTAGGTTTAAAGTAGGAGGGATTAATATGTATAAATTTATGTTGTATCCAAATTTATTTTTTCAAACTTATTATGTGTGTGTCCACCTAGGTGTCCAAAGTGTGCCTGGGTCAATTGGTGGGGGGTTACTTTCTAAATTTTGTTTCTACCTCACTTGAATTTGCTTAACTGTAATTTGTTGTGGAATGGACTTATGAATTGATATAATATTTCCTTTATAGAGCCCTCATTTCCATGTGCTTCTTTTTTTGTATTAATAAATCTAAACTTTTGTTTGTTTTTCTCTTTGAAGTTACGATATCCTTTAAATCATTCAAGAGGGTAAAGGTTCAGGTTGTTTTTTCTTTTTCCAATTGTTTAAGCTCCCTTATTGGGCCCATATCTAGTATTCTTTTCCTGATGTCAGAATATTTGTTTTTGTAGGATTATGGGGGGTCAATAAAGAGGTGGTCCCTAAGAAGAAAAATATTAACGATGCAAGAAGCCAACTTGCACCCCCGTTAGGAGAATTGATGAAGATGCTCTTTAATGCATACAGGTTATAACATATTTACTATTTATTCAATTTACTTTGCATTTTAATTTTTAGAGAATGTCTTTGCAAGATCACACTTAAAAGATGTGATCTAAATATTATTAATCACACTTAAAAGATGTGATGAAATCATTTTTAATGACACTTAAAAAGTGTGATTAAAAATGACACCTTTTAATCACACTCCCAAAGATCACACTTTAATAAAATTTAAAATATGATTAAAAAACATACATCACACAAAAAAAGTGTGATCTTTATCTATATTTGTAGTAGTGTTTCTCTCTCTCTCTCTCTCTCTCTCCCTCCAATTTCTAGACGCTATCTATCTCCCTTATTTTCTATATGTTTTTGAATGGGTTTCTAAAATGGGTATATTAATAGTAGGAGTCTGATTTGTAGTTTTTTTTGGATAATTCCCAGATTCTGCTACCACAGCCGCCTCTCCATTGCCGGAAACTGCCGTACGTGCCTTGTCGAGGTCGAGAAGTCGCCCAAGCCCGTCGCTTCTTGCACCATGCCCACTCTTCCAGGTTTTCATTTATTTTTTTACGGATTAGTAATGCCATTTGCTTAATTCATCTGGGTTTTAGTATTTTGTTGGGTTCATTATCTACGGTCTATTATTATTTTAAAATAAGATATAGTTAACACGTGATATATATTTTAAAACATAATAAATTATAAACTATACTAAGGAGAACCTTTGCCCTCTGTATCCAAAGTTCTACAATAAAATACTTGACATTAGATGAGACTAATATTTCTATTGTAACGTTCAATCCATTTGTCAATACTACTAAGTAGATTCTGACATGCTTAAATTTTCTCATTCTGTGTCTACACAAACACACACACACACACACACACACACACATACTAGTGGTGAATGCAAACACATATGCAATAGCACATTTACACTTTTGGGAGATTGATGAAGGAAGAAGTGGGATGATTTTGAAAACTGTTTTGACACTTTTTTTATTATTTTAACTGTTTAGTAAACTGTTTTGACACTTTTTTATTATTATAACTATTTAGTAGTAATTTTGAAGGGTATTGTTGAATGGAAAAAAAAAATGAAATAACAATAGCACCAAATAAAATGAACACTTCATATAATAGAATAAAAGAAAAGATATATTATAATCTAGGCGTTCGTCTCTTATAAATCCTTCTTTTTGGCTCTCTTGATAGAGATTAGGACACAAAGTAAGATCCATAATGGCCAGTTGGTAAGGGAACATTGATAAAACTAATCCACCAAAGGGGTTGTTAAGGAGCACACTTTTTCATGAACAGAGCAGCCTGTGATTATCATACCCAATTCAATTCTACACTGATTACCTTCAAGAATGGGACCTTGGCCATATTCATAGATTTCAAAATTCTTTTATTGCTACATTTGGAATAATATTTTGCTTCTTTTATTTGGCACCTTTGTATTGCTATTGTTATTGTTGTTTTTATTTTTAATTTAGATTTATTGAGGTATAGTCTTATAACAAGAGCTTTAAATTTATATCTCAGTACAACAAATTAAGAACTTCAGACAAAAATTTAGGGACGAAATATTTCAGTTGTTAAAAATGTCATATTTTTAGGAGAATGGCTCTTCCCCATATCACTATTTTTTGTACTTGACTATACTTTATTTTGGGGCCTCATTCCGGATCCACAGCACTGTTCATCTTGTAAATCTCATGCTAAAAATCGTTTGTGCAAAAAATAAATTTCATTAGATATCAATAAATAGATGAAAAAATCATATTTGTTTTTAATAAAATAAGCGGTTTAAATTTAAACACATAGTTGTTGTCTATTTAAATATATATATATATATATATATAATTTGTTCACGTATCTAATGATATTCGATGAAGCTAATTTTTTGTACATACATTTTTACTATGAGATTTACAAGATGAATGGTTTGAATTATCATTGTGGACCCGAAATGAAGCCAGTAAAATAGAGTATGATGAAATATGGAGGATAGTAGTGACATGGAAAAGAGTCATCCCCTATTTTTAAGTGAGAAAATTGCACAATACTATTCTCTTGGGACTAAAATTTTCATTTACAAAAGTAAACATATTTTACAATAAATTATTTTGTTCCTAAAAGTGTATTTATTAGCAGCATTTTTAAAAAAAAAATTCATGAAGTCTTTTTTTAACATTTTAAGATGGTCTTTTCGTGTTGACTCATATGATAATTAGTGGTCTCCTAATATTTTTTGCTAGAAAATTTTTTCCCCATATAGAAACGAAAAAAAGTTAGCCTCTAAGACACTTATTTATTGTGATACCTTAAATTTGAAATCCTACGTAATTTTCAATTGCAAGCTAGACTACATTAATTGTTGAAAGGAAAAGACTCACAATATGTCTGACCCAGATATATATAGTTGAAGAGGTTGTGATCCACTGAACACCCATTATCTAAAATGACTCATATTTCTAAGTTCTCACTGATCCAAATTAGATGTTTATGTAGGCCTCTGATTATTTGGGCTGAATTTGAAAATTAAAAATAAAAAAAAAAACATAATTGGTGTCTTGAGCCTTACATTGGGTTTGGTCTAAAGTCTAGAACTACATAAATGTGGGCTTTCATTTTCATTCTGGGCCTTGGTCAAAGTTAGATTTGCATCCACAAAAATGAATTGACATTTCACCAAAGCTGTGAATATCAACCAGCCCTCATTGGTAACTGGCAATTTGGTTTCAATTGGGGCAGTTTCAGTGCTTTTAACATTATTGGTACTATTGCTTACTAGTTAGGATATTCAACTGGACGATGCTCTTATAATAGTTGCAAACAAAAATTTCAATATCAGAATGAATTTATTTTGAAATTCATGTCCTTGAATCTTAGAGGTTGAATGTTTTACATTAGAGTCAATGGGGCTATAGCACTCTTAAATAGGGATGGACATAGGTTGGGTTTGGCGTGGATTTTTAATAACCTAACCCGCTCCCTATCATATTGGGAGTGGGACAAATCAAGGGGTAATGGGATGGGACTAGAGCGAGAGAGGGATTAAAATATATATCACGTGTTAGCCTCCTACTATATTTGAGCTAGGTGCAACCAGAATAGATTTTACACAAGAACAAGGTGTTCAAATACACCATCCAAATGAACCAGGCCAAGCTTGGAATCCTTTAGAACTCAGCTTGACTCAGTTCATCTGCAGCCATAGTATGAACCATCAACATAGGTGCAAAAGGCACCATCCATGTATTCTGTCCCGCCGTCACTATGAAGGATATTAATCTTATTGTCAATTTGAGTACTCACTATAGGAGTGGCACGGATTAAACATTTCCCAAAAATAGAAGAAATAGTACCATTTGTAATCCTAACTTTGTCTTGACCTAAAAAGAGCTTATATGTTGAGAACAGGTCAAAAGACCCAGACATATGATCTGAGGTACCAAAATCAATAATTCATAGCAAAGACTTATAGGAAAGAAAAGCGCTAGGAGAAGAGGCTAAGTTACCTAAGCGGGCAAATGACGAGGAAGATGCACTAGGAGCAGTAGGAGACCGGTGGGCTAGCAAATGACGCAGAACATCCTCAAGCTCAAAAGAAGTCCTGCTAGATAAACTATCAGAAATCGGACCAACTAAAGCAGAAGTAGAATTAAGGGTGTCAACAGCACTAGACTGATGGGGCTGTGGATTAGAGCCACATCCACTAGACTGGACTAATCGACAGCCTCTAGTACCAGATTGATTAACCCAACTCCTTGATGGAGCTCCATGACGCTTCCAACACATCTCACGAGTATGCCACGTCTTGCAGCAGTAATCACAGAACACAGTATCCTTCCCTGGAGGATGGTAAAGAGGTAGTGATAAACCCATCCCATCTCGAGAAGGAGCAAAAAGTAATGCTGAACGGTCTCCAATAGCCGGTGGTAACATAGCAGAACGATGACTCTCCTCATTCTGTATATATGCAAAGGCCTCTTGAAGAGATGGAAGAACATCCATGTCAAGGACACGACCCCGGACTAGATTAAACTCTACATTGAGACCTTCCAGAAACTTAAAAAGTATGTTTGGTTTGAGTTTTAGAGATGAGTTTTAGAAAAAAAAAAATTCAAAAATTTGTTTGGTTTGAGATTTTTCTCAAAAAATTTCTAAAATCACTTTCTCTCTCTTACACATCAATCAATCACTTTTTCTTTCTCCTCTCTCATTCTCAATCACTTTTTCTCTCACACACATCTATTCATTTACAACAAAATATCAAATCATTCGAAACTCTAAAACTACTTTCAAAATATACAACTAAACAAATCAAAAAAATTTCTAAACTCTCTTCCCCAATTTTTTTTTTTCAAAAACAACTCTCTCAAAAAAAAAAAAAAACCAAACAAGCCCATATTCTCCGCAACTCCATTCACCTGTTAATGATCCAAGGGAAAAAAAAACAAAACAAAAATATAAAAACGGGAGGCATGAGAGTTCCATGAATAAAAACAGGGTCTAAGCATTTTTGATGGCGACGTGCTGGACAACAACACTCAAACCACGAATAAAAAAAAGGGTTTGGTTATGGTGTGCAACTTACACCTTACACCTTATACCGTACATTTACACCTTACACTTACACCTTTTGTAAAAAATTAAACCTTACACTTACACATTTTTTGAGGTTGCACACCATGTGCAACCCACTTACACCTTACACCTTACACTTACACCTTATACTTATACTTACACCTTACACTTACACTTTTTATGTAAGTGGCACATGGTGTGCACTTGCACACTTAAGAAAACTCCTAAAAAAAATTACAAAACCAAGAAGTCGGTGTCAGTTATCGTATAAATACTTGATACGTATAAGTTTCCCATCCCATCTCAAGGCAGCAACAAGTGCAGAAAAGTCATATCTCTCTCCTCACCGGTGTTGTGTAGTAATAATGTCGTTAGAACAAGTCCTTAATGCCCTCGACACTGCGAGAACCCAATGCTACCACTATAAAGCAATCATAATTGCAGGAATGGGATTGTTCACCGACGCCTACGATCTGTTCTGCATCCCTCCCATCATGAGACTCATTGGTCGAGTCTACTACGACGACGTTGACGATCCCAAAAAGCGTTACCAGGTCCCCATCGCCATCACCTCCGCCATGGTCGCCATTGCTCTCTTAGGGGCGGTGATCGGCCAGCTCGTCTTCGGACACCTCGGCGATCGTATGGGCCGACGTCGAGTATACGGCATCACACTCATGCTCATGGTGCTCAGCTCTATTGGTTGCGGATTCTCTATCTGCACGTCCCCCATCTGTGTGTTGACGAGTCTGGGTTTTTTTAGGTTCTTGCTTGGTGTGGGAATTGGAGGGGATTATCCTCTGTCGGCGACTATCATGTCGGAGTTTGCTAATAGGAGGACGCGTGGCGGTTTCATAGCTGCCGTTTTCTCGATGCAGGGATTCGGGATTTTGGCGAGTTCCGCGGTGACCATGGCGATTTGCGCCATATTTGACGCGGCGTCGCATTCTTCTTATGAGAAGACGCCCAAGGACGCGGACTGGGCGTGGCGGCTCATTCTCCTGATCGGTTCCATTCCGGCCGGTTTGACTTTTTACTGGCGCATGAAGATGCCTGAAACTGCAAGGTAAATTTTTTTATGTTTTCAAAATATAAGAAATATTTGAAATATTGACATCTTTATATTGGGTGTTTGGTCATTTTCTGACTTCGATTTTTTCGGATTTTTTTTTTTTTTTGAGAAATTTTTTAAAAATTTAGAATTTAAGTCTTATAACAAAATAAATCTTAAGTTTTTTAATTTATTAATTTAAATCTTAAAATTTTGATGATAGTAAAGCAATTGTATCCCTATAAGTTAAGTACATCATAGCTAGATTGACACTTACTAGCCTACCAATCATTTGCATTATACTCCATCTAAATAATCTAATACAAAAAAAAAAAAAAAAACAAAGAAAAAAGAAAAAAAAGAAATAAAATAGTGAAAAATAAATTGTTGATCAATTATCGGAGGAAGCAGACAATTCATTCACGTTGCCCAATGAGATGTCATCCAAATCACTTTGAATTATCTAATTTTTACTATAATTTTTTTTTTCTCGTAAGTGCATACATATGATCTATGTATATCATCAGTACTTCAACCATTTGAGACCAAAGCTTGCTGTGATAATCGCTAAGCACCCGTCTACCTGCACTAAAAGTTGTTTCCAAAGCAATTGTAGAAATAAGAACGAGTAGTATATCATGGATCATCTGTGAAAGCAAAGGCCACATAATTTCATTTTGTTTTCACCAATCTAAAATATTAAAATTTTTGAAATCAACTACAGGGCTTTCTAAATAATATTATAGTTCAGAACTATTTACACCTGTATATTGAGACATTCTTCTTCTTTTTATTGTTGAAAAAATACTTAATCTTCTGCCTCGAGATGAGGCTACTGGTGTAGTGTGTATAGGTGTATTTGCAGATGCAACTACCATATATTTTTCAAATATTGTTTTGCATGTTTGCATAACAAGGTCAAATTGTTTTTGATCAGCGAAAATAAATTATAAAATTTTTTGTAAATTTTTTTACATCTGGAATCAATTATTATGCCTAAACCTAAAAGATGAGACAATGGATTAAAATATTTATCGAAATTTTCTTTCATTGCAGTAATAACGATTAGATAATATTCATTATCCATATATGTTACGAAAACTTTCATTATTTCTGCTAACATATATAAAACAAATAGTGAAGCAGGAATATATATACAAGAAAATAATTTTGTTACAGTATCAAAAACTTTTAGAAAATCTTTGTATAAGGTTACTTAGCGCTAATTAAGCTATGTGAGAGTCAGTACTACTCTTATTAATATTGTTGCAAAAATAAATCTATTATTTTTTCTTTGTTTACAAGGTATTTTTAACATATTATATGTTTAATTCCACCTAATGTTTATATTTAAATTTAATTTTTTAAATGGCATACCCGAGTCAAGGTAGGTCACGGACTGGGACGTGTTTTAAAATGATGGTCCAAGCCTAAACTTAGGATCTCGGGCTAAACTCGGGCCCAAGCCTACCCAAGCTGGACTTACCTCAAGCTGCGGGCTATTTTCGAGCTGCCTACGAGTTACGGACCATTTTTGTACCCCCAATTATACTACACGACAAATACATAGATGACTGCTACACAATATAAAATAAATCAGAATTTTTATATAAATTTTTGTTCTAAAATTATGCAAGTGGAATTCTCTAATTGTGATAGGATTAGAGAGGTCTACTCCGATCTACTATAGGCCCACATCAGACTCGTCTTGATAACAATATAGTTTTTATTGTAGGGCGTATCCACCGCATTATGAACATAAAAAATTAAATTGAATAGTTTTATTGTAGGACCTATCGACCACATTATGAACATAAAAAATTAAATTAAATAGATGTCTATTTTTATTCATAAAATAATGATATGATCAAATACATATTGAATTTGATTAACTTAATTTTTAATATAAATGATATACTCAGTGAGTCTCTTAAAATAAATGATCTCAATTGTCAAAGCTAGCCTAAGGTGGGCACGTAGTTGACTAGATTTGATCTCTCCGATAACGAATTGGAAAGGGGCTACACCTTTTTTCAAATAAAATTCAGAGCCTTTTGTATTACGTCTTTATTACATGAATAAAATTTTCAATTATTTAATGGAAACGATTCAACTGTTATCAAGGTTTTGTTTCATTGAATACACATGTACAAGATAAAAAAGCAGACATAACATTTTCACATGGGGTAGGACCTATAAAATGGACAGATTCCATCTCATATAAGAAGATTGTCTCTTGTTCTATGATAGAATTTTGTGCTCCTAGAATAGCTATATATATATATGCATACCTTTCTTGATTCTTTATAGTAATGATAGATATCATGAAAAATCTTTTGTGAAAATAATTATGAAAATTTTGTGATTCTTAGACTACATTTAAAATAAAACACCATACACTAATCAAGGTAATCCAAATATCATAAATTTTTTAAGAAAATTTTTTCATGACCCCTAACTTTTCCCGTTTATATAAACACAAAATCCTTTACAACTATATTCAGTCTCATTTTAATTTTGTCTATTTACTCTTAACAGATACACGGCTTTGGTAGAGCATAATGTCCTACAAGCAGTCAACGATGCGCGAAATGTGCTAGACCTTCCCCTAAGGAATGAGGAGTTACCACCTTATCCTCCTCCACTTGATTACCCATTTTTTTCCAGAGCATTCTTTCGCCGCCATGGCCGCGATCTCTTCTCCTCCGCCGTTTCATGGTTTCTGGTTGATGTTGTCTTTTACAGTACTACCTTAGTTCTGTCTCAATTAAATGACCAATATCTCCCTAAAAAGGAGAACATGAATGCGTACCAAGACGCCTATAATGTTGCAAGATTCCAAGCACTGTTGGCAATTTGCTCGACAATCCCAGGATATTTTGCCACTGTCTTATTCATCGATCACATTGGCAGAGTCAAAATCCAGATTATGGGCTTCTTCTTTATGGCTATTGCCTTGTTTGCCATGGGGATACCATACTTTTCTTACTGGTATGACCACTCAGATAGAGGATTTCTATTTCTATATGGCTTTACATTTTTTTTCTCAAATTTTGGACCAAACACGACTACTTTTATAGTTCCTGCGGAGCTTTTTCCAGCAAGATTTCGATCAACATGCCATGGAATTTCGGGGGCTTTTGGAAAGATTGGAGCAATTGTTGGGTCTATTGGGTTCTATTGGGCTTCTCAGCAAAACGAAGAGAATGATCATTCTAATGCGAACCGAATAACAGCTGGATTGGTGATACTTGGAGGAGCCTGCATTGTGGGAGTGATCACGACTCGCTTGTTTACGCATGAGACAATGGGGAGATCATTGGATGACAATGAGAACGATGACGTAGCCTAAGAGCTTTGTCTCGTGAGGTGTTCTATGAATTCTTGCATGGGGCGTAGGTGTAATTCTTAATGAAGTTGATGCTGCATGAACAAAAGCTAGACACATGGAAACTTATTTGGCTACAAAAATGATTAAGATATTTTGAAATACCAATTTTTCTACCAAACGTATATAAGTGCGGTTCACATGGGAGTGTGGCACACCCATTTGTGTAGTTAATAAAAAAAAAAATAATTGGCGAAATTTATTCACAAGTCCTATCCTAGAAAAATAAGTTGTTTAATATTTCATGAATTTTCTTGTAGATTATTAACTTCGATTGAATTTGAAAATGCAGAGTGTGAAATCCTTTCACCATATGCTTTGGAGATTCCAAATGTGAATAGGCTTCTAATGTGTAGAATTGTCTTCTTCAACTTTTGTTAAATGTGTCATTCTTCTTAAAATATGATAATGTAACATTATTCTGATGTGTACTATTGCCTTATTAAACTTTTGTCAAATATATCATTTTTCTTCAAATGTGAGATGTGATAATGGGATATTTGTGCATGTGTGCCATTCTTTTCAAAATGTGACAATGAGATATTTGTACACTATTGTATTATAAAGTTTTTTTTTTTCAAATGTGCCATCATTTTAAAACATAATAATGGAATATCATTTTAATGTATGCGCTATTGTCTTATTACGTTTTCAAATGTGTGTACACTTCATTTGAGAGATTTTAATGTGAAATAGAACTTATAGATTTATAAGAATATTTATGAGATTATTAAATGGTTCATAAACCACGAAAATATAAGATTTATTAATAAATTTTCCATGTATAATAAGATGAAACAATAGTAATTTAGTAGATGTTTGTAAGCAAAGTTGTGAAAATTATATAAGAACCAAAATAATGCATAACGCTATTCTTGTTATTATTATTTGCAAGTTATATGCTTTCATTGTGAATACGGTTGGCGAGTGGCCACTGGCTAGTGGCCTGCTGAGTTTTTGGTGATTTAAATTTTTTATTTTATTTTTTGGCCATTTATCATTTGAGTTGTGGTTTGGAAGATAAATTGGGACACATATGGGTCGGTCCTATTAATCAGATTTATTTGCTTATAAGTCTTAACTGATAAATATATCATTGTAAATTTATTCATTAATATTCACTATTCTTACTCTTAGTCACTCACTCATCGACAATAATTCATCATACTCTTCCATATATAAAAAGAATAAAAGAGACTGATAAATTTATTACTAAAAAATAAATATGAATTTGAAACAAAGGAGGTGGTGGTGATATGGTGGTTATTTAGATCAGCGACGGAAGAGTGTAGATAAACGACGGTAAAGTATAAATCGGCGACAATAGAGTGTAGATCTACGATGATGCCAGAGATAATTGGTGGGCGGTGGCGGCATTTGAATAATGACAATGGTGGTGGTGGGAAGACGGCTACGGCATTGGTATAGAATGGTGGTGTGAAACTTTTGAAAAAATGGTGGAGAGAGAGAGAGATAATAGAAGAGAAGAGAAGAGAAGAGAAGAGAAGATGATGGGTGGACAATGAAGATGGTGGTAGTGGTAGGTAGACGACGATGGCAGTGGTGGTGGCAGGCGGATGGCGATGGCGGCGGTAATAGTAGAAAATAGTGGCGTGAAACTTTTAGAAAAAGGGTAAAGAGAGAGAAAGAGAAGAGAAGAGAAGATAAAAGAACTTGATAGGTATAGGTATAATAGGACTTATTAGTGCAGTAAAAAAAAAACAATAGAATTTAATGATATTTAAGTCTATTTAATGAGACTAATTGGTAATTATGGGAGTTGAGTATCTTTTATGTGTAAGCCATGAATTTGGAGAAAATCAAGATATATGCTATTCGGCTCCGCCCAGGGGATCTTGAAGCCGAATAGATAAATCGGCCATAGAACCAGTTGAACAAGAAGCCGAGTGGGAATTGGCAGACGACAGAAGGGCCGAATGAGCAATTATACAATGGATTAAGAGTGGGCTCGACCCTAGGGCCCTAAGCGAATATAAATAGAAGAACATCAACGTAAGAGAGGTATGTGAGAACAGACTAAAGAAACTTAAGATACAAACAAACGAGAGTACATATATTAACTTGTCCGTCGGAGTGCTAATTCCGACATCCCCGACCAGAGTGTTAATCCATTTTTCAGGTGACAATCAGAGGATCAGGAACGTTCTACAGGATCCGAGAGTATTTCCAAACCACTTCTCCACAGTAATAACTCCTAAATTCTATCCCCAGCCCTCATTTAAAAATATTAATTTTAATTCTTATATTATTTAGTTACATAATAAAATAAAAATAAAATACATGAAATATATATATATATTATTCCAAAATCATTTAGAATTAAATTTTGAGGATGGTTGAATTTCAATTGATTATTATTATTTTTTAAGAGAATTTGAATATGTGGTTGAGATTTATGTTATGCATGGACCTCACAAAATACGCAAATAATTTCCACAATACATCACTCTTCTGGATAATTTCTGGACACTTGAGTGCAGGATTCCAGACTTTTTGTTCATTTAATATTTTGTAGGAACTCAAAAATGATAATAATAACCCAAATATTTTGGGTTGAGTGGGAGGATTTTGAATTT
Organism: Camellia sinensis; assembly: GCF_004153795.1. Classification (NCBI taxonomy): domain Eukaryota; kingdom Viridiplantae; phylum Streptophyta; class Magnoliopsida; order Ericales; family Theaceae; genus Camellia; species Camellia sinensis. The sequence goes on from NW_021024888.1 coordinate 2,741,719, forward strand.
ATGTTGTTTTAAACTTCATTACTATAATAACGATTGTTTTAGTAAGTGGCTTATAAGAGCATCTCCATCAAAATAGTCAAATTTTTAGTTAAATTTTAATTAAAAGTCTAATTTTCTATTTTAGCTAACCATCTTTTCAAATACATTCTCTAACAAACTCTACTTTCTTTATTTCATTTGTTGAATCATTTTTCCGTAGTTACATGTAGTTAGTGGTTTGATATTCAACTAAAATAATTACAAAATAATTGAGTTTGATAAAGTGTGGTTCTATGATTTTATTCTGTAAAATTAAGGATGGCCATAGGGCGAGTTTGGGAACGATTTGTCATCCCCTGCTTTCAAACCCCACCCTCGCCCCGCCAAAAGTATTTTTTCTTGTAGTGTCCTTAGGTAGGAATGGTCACGGGACGAGTTTGGAACAATTTTGTCATCCCCTGTCCCCCGCCCTCATGGATAAATCCCACTCCAGCCCCAACCCTACTACGAGTGAAATTTTTCAACTCCATCCTCACCCTTGCACATATCTACGGATACACAATATCTATAGATACTCGACCATATTTCAAATAGTAAAAAAATTGAAAACTATTTAAATTCTTAGCACACTAAATACTTTATCTTGTTTCCATATATATAAATAGTAAAACTTTTAGAATTATTATTTATTTATATTTAAACAGAATCACTGATTTTAATATTCCTTCTCATATATAATTTATTTATATATATTATTAATTATATCAGGGCGAGTTTGAATTGGTGGAGGCGATACTCATCTCTACCTCACTCCCGTTGCAGGTTACCAAAATATAATCCACTCCTGTCCTACATAAGTGCCAGGTCGGGTCAGGTATGGACGGGCACCCGTGGATCAGATTAAAATGGCTATTCCTATATAAAATAGTCAAGAGAAGAATCTAATGAACTTGATAATGATGTTTGAAGCTGACTTTTTGGTTTATTATAAAAAAATAAGCAAAAATTAAAAAAATAATATGACTTAAATAAATAAATAAATCAATAAGCTGACTCATAAGTTTGTTCCTAAACGAGACCTAAACCTCATCAGTATATGCGTTTTGGACAACACTTTCTTGTAGTATGGTTGCAAGATTTCCGCCTGAACTGTTTGAAAAAAAAAAAAAAAAAAAACATTTTTTAAGAAACTCATATCTTTTTTAAAATTTTATTAGTATTAGTATTATTATTATTTTTTTTTCTTTCTAAATAAACTTATGAGGGTGAGATTTAAATAGTTTGAACATGTGCCCGCTGAATTTGAATCTTGTGTAACATGGGAAGTTATTTTTGGGTCAGGAAGATTATGTTGTTGTTCATAACAAAATAGATGATTGTCTTGTGTGAAATATAAGAGAAAAAATAGGAAATAATGATTACATGACCAATAAAATTGTAAGCGCATACCAAATAGTATAGGATATGTTGATAACGCATTTTATTTGGCTTTTTAAGACAATCACATAACATGTACCTAATTTTATAAAAAAATATTTAAAAATAGAATTTTAACTTTTTAGAATTCACTAATATGTGCATAATATTAAAATATATTGTGTCATTTTTTGATAAATCTTTTTATTCCATTTTACCCAACTTCTTTTTAAGTATTTTATTAAGTCATCATGTGTAATGTAATATGATCAAATCATCATTTTAATTTTTTATACTTATTTTTATTTTGAAACTAATACACAATAAAAAATGACAATAGTCTTTCATTTCATAGAGAAAATCTCCCTCTCATTCAAATGAGAAAATCTTTCCCTTATTCTATGGAGAAAATCTCTTCGTCATTTCACGGAGAAAATCTTAAATTATGAACTTTCAACTTTTTTATAATGTGAAAATTTTAAAAATAACGCAACATAGAATCTGAATAAAAATTAAAATACAATGTAAATGTTCACAGTAAACAACAAACATATAGCTAACTTTCAAAAAATAAAACATATGCTAAAGTACAATATAAATGTTTATAATAAACAATAAATATACAACCATCGAAAAAATAAAATTCATACCAAAATATAATGTGAATGTTCACAATTTACAATTGTAGACATTTCATTTTTGACTGCCCTTAAGACTTGGGCGCCTCATGGTGAACACTCAATGATGAATTAGTACGCTGCACAATTGTTCAATTTCCTCAGCAAAATGCTTCGATACTTCAGAGCCCAAACCTTGTACCTCCCTTTGAACCAAAATCTATTTTTTTTTTTTTTTTTTTAGCCTGACCACTCAGAGACCTGCTGGCCAACTGGTGGCTGACAGGCCAATTTTAGTGGCTGGCCATCTCTCTCCATGGCTGGCAGGGTAGGTTTCCCAACAGACAGATATTTGCTGCCAACTATCTCCCCATGTGCATGCCTTGCACCAGCTCGCTCCATACAGATATTTTCAATTGAAAAACCTATGTTTCTATAAATAGATGACCATCCCTCATGGTTTTAGGTTAGAAAAATTCTCCAAGTGCCCAAACCTTACTAAATAGTCTTCCTCTTTATCTTGTAATATACATACACTTCATAAACCAATATTTTGAGGCTCCTTGCTAAGATTATTGAGCTAAAATTTCAGCCATTGAGAGTGAGGACCTCGTGGTTTGTGAACAAAAGAGTGCCTTCTCTTCAAAGGTATAACTCTTACCATCTTTTGCCTACTCTTCATTTCTTTTTTTCTGGGTATTTATACTCTATTTTGGACTATTTTTATGGATTGAAACTTGTGATTTAAAAGCTACTCAAGATGGAGGGGTTAACCACCATTTCTTGAACCTCATTACATAGTTTTTTATCCTTGTGTTTCTCACTTGTTTCTCAACTTTTAGCTACTGATTTTCAGAGTTTTCAGAGGGTAAAACATGTGATTTTAGGTCAAAAAAATAGAGGGGTTAGCCACCACTGTTTAGGCTTGCTTACTAGTTTTTATTCTATTCCATTTTGCTTGTTTTTTTTAGGCTTTTTTTTTTCAAAGTAATTCAAGTATTGTTTTTGTTGTTTTTGGGGCTATTTTAATTCCTTTCTTATTTTATACTTTAAATATCATGCTTGTCTTGTCGTAAGTCCTCATAGATTTGGTGATTTAGGCTTTAGACACCAATCTATTTGAGTTGATAGTTTCTTTTGTTTTTTTTTTTTTAAATTTTTTTATTTCGTGGTTTTCATACATGTATTCACACTTGTAATAATCGTTATCCTTTCTTGGTTTTATTTGTTTAAGAGTTGTTTCAAACAATTGATTGTTGTTTAAGGCATGAGAAAGAGACCTTCCATGCTTAATGGTTTAATATTTTCGGAGGTTCATTACCAAGGCATTACATCTCTCTCATGCCAAGCACAACTTATTGTTTGACACTTCTCTTCATTAGTGGATGTAATTATCATTTTTGGACAAAATGTATAAAGATTGGCAAGGTAATGTAAAAGAAGTTAGAAATGGAATACAAAGTGGTAAAAAGTAATAAAATTTGTTTGGGTTTAATTGGACGTTATATTGAACCTATTGAGTCTTGAGTCATTACATACTCTTTAGTGATGTTAATGAGTCAAGAATCAACGTCTACCACTTCCCTTGAGGCAACTCCATGATAGAGAGGAGGTTTTGCTGGTCTTCTATTACATTTATTGATCTTTTGTCCTATCGATCCATAAATCATCATACAACAACCTTGCGACAATTGATGGTTTGTGAATTGGGTCTACTCCATCCTTGATCAATTTCATGATAGGGAGAGGTAGAAAGGATAAACATCATCTAGAAACACTCTGTTTTTGCTCTGTTTCAATGTTGTGGCAGTGGGGCAGAACCCAAAAACAATGGCCGACCAGCCACCACTCCATCCGGCCGGCCACTTTCCAAGGCCAGACGACCACCATTTTTTGTGTTGGCAGTGTCATTTTCTTGACAGAATAGCGCAGAAGCTGAGGCAAAAACAGAATTATTTTCTGACTGCAATCAGAACAAAATCTAGCAACAAAACAGAGGAGTTTCTGGGAGGATGTTCTCGATTGTACGTGTGGTTTTTCCACTCCCGTTCGAATTAAGTAGCTTGTAACTCTTAGATTAATAAATGTCTTGTAACTAGTTAATTAAATTCCTTCGAATGTGTAACAATTAGTTAAATTTAGCTTATTCATTCATTTGGATTTGTAATAAGTAGTTAATTAGGACATTTATTCGGACCTTCCCATGTGAGGGCAAACTTGGAATATTGTGTATGTCTTCCAACCTCCCATTTCTTTTCCCCTTTTATTTACTTGCTTATGATGGTTGCATTCATGTCTTGGTTTCATATCATTGCCATGTATAAATATCCATTTTTTTTCATACATCGGGTTCGATTCATCATTCTAACATAATTTCCATTTCTTACTTCCTTGAATACGCGCGTTATGACATGCTTTGGGTTGAGCCATATGACATGTTAATAAACCGAACCTAATAATTGCATTTTGTATGTGTTGCATTAGTCACTTGTATATTAGAGCATGCATTTTTCTAACTATTTTCTTCTATTTTGGCTTGTCTCGGTTGAGTACTAGGTGAGCATTTTTGCTTTAGCATATTGCGTGTGTGTTGGTGTTGCCATATCAAACATATTTTCCATGAGGCTAAGTGCTTAGTTGATATACCTCTTGAATGCCAGTGGATGGAGGCTTTTTTATTTAAGTTGGGATAATTTGATTAATGTACATGTGAGGTTACTTTTTCAAAGTAGCACATATTCGCAACTCTTTTCAGAACAAACATGAAATCAAAACATTCCAAAATGGGCGAATTGGTCTATACTTGTGTGCATCACATAGTAATCGGAACAAGAACATATACTGTACATAAGAATTACATCATGATTAGTGGAGGCTGATCTTTGATCGGGTGAGTGTGGTGCTCAATTTATGACCTTCCCCTCTCATACCGAAGTTCCCGAGCTGAGACACATTGGTTATGACGGACAAGTGGCCTTTGGCACGAGTCACGGGTTTTCTAAATTTTTCAAAAATATTTAGGTGGTGACTCTAAAATCTAGAAAGGCAGTCTATTTTTGGCATTTATGATTGTAAATCGATTTTCCAAAGATTTACCGGATTTGCACTTTTTTGTGTTTTTCTGTTTCACATTGCACTTCGAAAACTAGATTCAGAATCACGGGAGTTTGAACTGTAAGGCTATCGTATTCGAGGAAACTAAACCTCTCCGGGGAGCATGAAAAGTATGCTATAGTTTTTGGTAACTCTGTTGGGAAAATTAGAGAACTTGACTTAGATTTCATGATGTGACATTTTATTTACATGTATATGTTCTTTGCATTGCATTTGCGTTAGTGCTCTAAGTCATTGTGTTTTCCATCTGTTATTCCTGGATGGTTTGCTAGAGGCTTGCCTGAAAAGCTTGCCAAAAGGCTGACCGGTCGTGGGCTCTACCATGTTAGAAACACAACCCTCAGATCTGGATTACCATCGTATTGCTTGATTCTCCTTTCACTTCTCAGTGTTAGGTGTCAGAGGTATATTAGATAGTCTTGCTGAGATACCCTTTTTGACCAATCGACCTAGTTATATATAGTAAGCCATAGAGACTATTCCAACTTAGGACATGATGTTCACCTGTATGTAGGATTTGTTGAAACCACTTTCTTGAAGTAAGGAAACCCTAGATCATGTCAAAATCTAGGGCAAGGTAACCCTACCCCCCTCATAGGTGTGCTTTGGCTCTCTTTAACTGGTATGTGCTTTACAGTGAAACTATATAGGAATGTTCATATCAGTGGCACAGTTGGTATCTATTTTTGGGGTAGAATTCAGTGTGAAGTACAATCCTACAGCTTTGATCATATCTGTCTGATGAAATCTTAGCTGAGGTACTATTCGATTTATGATTGTTGCCTTTTCTTTATTACTTTTCTAGGTAGTCTAAAACTATAGCTTCAGAAAGTTGTGATATCCCTTGAGTACTCTGGACCAGTGTTGAAAGACTTTGTAAGGTCGGAGATCTTGTTCAGGGACAGCCAGTGCTTGCCTCACTATCACTAGTTGCAAGGCAGAGAAGCGTTAGGCAGAGTTCACCGGTTCAGTTATTTCAATAATCACCCCTCAACTCACCTACACTCAGTTCACCTCGAACACAGTCTCCTATGCTCCGTATCCACCATCAGACTTGGAGGACTTAATAATCCATCTACAGCAGTCAATTGACTCCCTCCAGCATAGCATGGCCCGCCAAGCCGAGTTCACAACTAGGTTGCAACAACAACAACAGCAGCCAGCTGCGACTTCTGCTTCATATGCACCTAATATGACTATCCCCATACCCAGCACTACTGCCAATGCTACCACAGCTTAGGATCCACAAGACAAGGGTGTTCTGACTTTTCCCGGCCAGGTAGATCCTGTTCTAGCACAAACATCTAGAGCTCTAGTTTATCAGACCGAGGTACCTTTTGAATTTGAGGTTGACCCAATCGCGCTCAAAATCGACAAGCTGGAAAAACTGTTCAAGAAAGCGTAGGGTTAACTCCATTCTAGATATAGAGGAAGGGTATACTGAGTTTGCAGTTACTTTGCCGGAGTGGTTCAAAATGTCGCATATTGACCGCTTCAATGGTGTCGGAGACCTAATGGTATATCTATGTTTGTTTTCGGATATCCTATGACCAATGGGTTTAATCAGACTGCAGAAGTTGTCGCTCTTCGGCTGAGCCATGTCGGGTATATCTGCCATCTGGTACGCTGAGTTAGAAGATTCTGTGAAGCAAAATTGGGAAGAATTGGCTGAGTCCTTCATTGCTCAATATTCTTACAATACGCAGATCAAGGTCACAACTCGTGATCTTGAAGCAACACGTCAAGAGCCAAAGGAGGGCTTCTCTGAGTTTGTAACAAGGTGGAGGGCCAAAGCCTCCATGATGATCACCAGACACTTAAAAAAGACCAGATCAGAATGGTTGTCTGGAATCTTTATGGCAAGCTGTTGTAGAAAATTATTGTTCCCTCCTTATTTACATTCAAGGAACTTCATGAAATGGGGGTTCAAATCAAAGACGCAATGAAACAGAGGATCACCATGGATGACAAAGAGCCGTTCAAGAGGCTGTTTGTTTGCAGTTCCAATGCTGTCAGGGGTAGCATAGCTGCGAGGCCATCAAAAGTAAGCGTTATCACCACAACCTAAACTGCCGACCCTTTTGCCAACATAGGCCTACAAACTTCCAACCTTGCCCAACCTCCGGGTAGAACTTTTAACCAACTCTACATGACCCTATCTCAAACCATGCAGGTGGTAATAAAAAAGGGGCATCTGAAACCCCTTAGAACCTTGCCCACTCCTCGACCCTCTTCCACCAAAGCACCATCCCACCAAATACCATGCTTTCCATCAATAACACGGTCATGAAACTGACCGGTGCTTCCGCCTACGTTATGAGATTAATGATCTCATCGACAACAAAGTTATAGCTCCACCCTAAAGGCCCAATGTAACCACCAACCCACTCTCTGTCCACAACCAAGTCCCCCTATCCAGAAATATCCACCTCATACATACATTACCACCCACCTTCGACCCAAGCATATTTATTGCCCCTTCCACTTACCAAAGCTGGCAGTTTTTATCCTTAATAGTGCAAACCTGTGCATAATGAACACCTCCAACCCACAACTTGAGCCTCATAACTCTGTTGTGACAACGCCTGAAGAAAAGGAGGTTTTGACCTAGGAGGGAGGTATCGGTCTATCACTAAAAATTCTTGGAGAATTATTTGGGAAGAAGTGCGACCCAAACCACTACATTGTTCCCATTAATCAAACCAAGCTAGAGATAGTACTGCCAACCTTAGTGGATATCAATGTGGTTAGGGAAGACGACCCAAGCTAAGGGTTGGACGATCTTGCAGATTTGGAAAAAGATTTTGACAACTTACAATTCTTTGAGGAATAGAACCAAGGCAGTGTGCAGATTGGTTGGTTTGATATGAGCTAGTTGACTGACAACAAGGGATGGTTGAGTGATGAATTAGACAAGGAAGAAGAAACCAGAGTTAAACTGAAGGAAAGCAAGTCGAGATAGCTGTGTAGCCAAGAAGACTGAGGAGAAAGGGAAACTACTAGAGGATACTTGTGCGGGAAAACCAACCCAAGAATCGGGTGTTGTGGAAACTACAGACGTTGAACGGAAAGTCGCACTGGGGCAATTTGAAAGGGAGAGGATCGAGGATAGCCAGAAGGCCACGATATCTTGTAGCCCGAAGGAGGCTATTTGTCTTGTAGGAGTGATCTGAGTTGAATCAGACAATTGTTTATCGGCAGTTGATAGTGAGTGGTAGGAAGATAGTGATCTGCATCTTGCCTATACCGATGAAGATTGGGGAGATCACATCCTGGACAATACATGGCATTTTGAAGAAATAGACCACCTCACTAGAAGTGGACGGTATTTCAAGCCTCCACACTTGGATCAGACGGAACTATCAGGAAAGGACCGGGAGGTTGAGAAGGAGAATGAAAAGAAGCTGGAAGTGGAACTGGTCCTAAAACAACTCAAAAAGATCCAAGATGACATATCCATTTGGGGCCTCCTAATGGCTTCACGAGTACACTGACAGGTCGGCAATGGATAAGGATAAATTATTCATTGATGCTATGTTAGAGCAGCTTGTTGGCCTGATCTTCCAAAGTAACACTAAGCTTACGCTCACCTTCTCTGATAAAGAGTTGCCGTTGAAAGGATCGGCTCACAACAAGCCATTGAACATATCTATTGAGTGCAGAGGAAAGTGGGTGCCAGTGGTTTTGGTGGACACCGATTCTGCGATCAACATCTTTCATTCTCGTACTGCCTATGCGATAGGCCTACAACTGGTAGATTTCATCCCCATAGCCAAGGTGATTCGGGCATATGACAATATGAGTAGAGAAGTTATAGGGAAAATGAAAGTACAAGTCCAGATGGGCCCTTCCGAACATGAGATTGAGTTCCATGTACTTGATATACCAGCTACCTTTAACCTACTTCTAGGGATGCCCTGGCTGCATTACATGTGTCCTCCACCTTCTATCAGATGCTAAAATACCCTCATGATGGAGGGGTGGCCACCATTTTTGGAAATTCATCCATTCATCCACTACCAGAGGTAACCACACCGCTCTTGAAAATTAATCACGGTGATGAGGATGTATTTCTTTCGGGATTCACTCTGGGTGAAGCCCATGTGGTGCAGACAATCTTAGTGGATAACGAAGGCATGTATGTTAGTGCTCTGTCCATTTACATCATGAACAAGTTGCGACATATTCAAGGAATGGGACTTGAAAGGAGTGAGAGAAAAGGTGTTGAGGTGGTAGCTGAGGTGCCATATAATCTACATGCCTCTAGGTTAGGCTATGTGTCCACCAAAGAGGCCTGGAGAAGAAAGGGAAAAGAAATGAGAGAAAGGGCCAAGGCCAAAAGAGCTGGGAAGCACTATGAGCTGATTCACAGGCCAATTTGGGAACGTTGAATGGGCTCTTTGTCAAAGAAGGAAGAGGATTTCCCCTTTTGTGGCTTTCATAAGCCTTGGGTGGACTCCTTAATGAAAAAGCGTGTCCCCGGGTTCAAAATTTTCTTTGACCACCAACTCCAAGTCAGTGATGAAGAGGGAGCTGATTCAAGCATTGATGCTGGCTAAAGCAAAGAGGATGATTCAGACAACAGTGAGGTTGAAGTAGGAGCAGCACTGACCTATCTCTTGACAGATCCCGGGACTAATACGGAGAACTTGGGGGATACCTTTACTGTCTCTGTGATAAAAAATGAACCGGTTGTGTACTCCACTAGTCGAATTCTAAACGCATCGAAGGCGCCACGCCTCACTCGGCAGTTAGAGAATGGCTTTATTTCCAATTCTAATTTGGATGATAAGCCAGAATCTGATTTTAATGAGTCCATTGAGTCAGAATCATATTCAAGTCAGTCCGAGGAGTTTGAGTCTGAGTCTGGCACTTCTGGGCGTGGTAACCCGAGTGCCAAAGTCCTGTCGAGGTCCTTTTTTATTTTCTCGTTTGAGTCTGTTGTAACCGAGGAGCCAGAACTTCTGAATGAAAATGCTACAGATTTTGTTTACTTCTCTGTGCCGTTGAGTTATTGCATTGACCAAGATTTTCAAAATTTTAATGAAAACGAAGAGGAAGAAATTCCTCAGGCTTTGAAAAACTTGATTAACCGAGAGGAGGAGAGGCATACTAAGCCATGCATAGACGAAATCATTGCGATTAATGTGGGTACTGAGGAGGTTCTCCGCTTAGTCCAGATCGGGTCCACATTGTCTTCGAAGGAACGCGAGTGTTTAATTACTTTATTAAAAGATTTCAAAGATGTTTTCCCGTGGTCCTACGAAGACATGTCTGAAATTGATCCTGAGATTGTACAACACTGAATCCTTCTTGCCCTGAGGCCCAACCTGTCAAGCAGAAACTCCACAGGATTCCTCTAGATTAGGCACTAAAGATCAAAGAAGAGGTCATTAAGCAGATTTATGCTGAGTTTTTGCTAGTATCTGAATATCCAAATTTGTTGGCCAATATTGCTCCAGTTCCAAAGAATGATGATAGAATCAAGGTCTGTGTCGACTTTTGGGATCTGAATAGAGCTAGTCTAAAAGACGACTTTCCATTGCCGCACATCGACAAATTGATGGACCTTACTGCCAGTCATGCATTGCTAGTATTTATGAATGGGTTTTCCAGATATAACCAGATTTTGATTGCACCTAAGGATAGAGAGAAGACTGCCTTTACCACGCCGTGGGGTATCCACGGTAACATGGTTATGCCATTCGGGTTAAAAAATTTTGGGGCTACATATCAGAGGGCTGCAACCACGATCTTGCACGACATGATTGTAAAGTCCAAAGAGCGAAAAGGCCACTACACTGTGCTACAAAAATTCTTTGAACGGATCAGGGGGTACAGACTGAGATTGAACCCACAGAAAGGCACCTTTGGAGTGACTACAGAGAAAATGCTGGGATTTCTGATTACACATAGGGGCATTGAAGTAGATCCATCCAAGATCAAGGCCATCTTAGAAATGCCACCATCCAGGACTAGAAAGGAAGTGTGCGGCTTTCTAGGGAAAGTGCAATTCATAAGATGTTTATCTCAAAATTAACCTTGACTTGTGAACTACTAATTGGTCTCTTGAAAAAGGGGAAGAAGTTCTGATGGAATGATCGATGTTAGTTTGCTTTCGAACAGGGCAAGCAATACCTTCAGAATCCACCTATATTGTCACCGCTAAAGCCGAGAAAGCCATTGATCCTGTACCTGTCAGTAACAGATTCAACCATGTGGTGCATGCTAGCATAAGAATCAGAAGCTAAGGTGGAGAAGGCTATCTACTAGCTGAGCAAGAAGATGTTGGACTATGAGACCCACTACACTCCTCTGCAGAAGGCTTGCCTAGCTTTAGTTTGGGCCACTAGGAAGTTGAGACACTACCTGTTAGCTCACTTCGTAATTTTGGTTTCAAGATTAGATCCCATCAAATATCTTTTAAGAATCCGACACTTATGGGTAGGCTAGCGTGTTGGTTACTTCTTCTCTCCGAGTTTGACCTTAAGAATGTCACTCGCAAGTCAATCAAGGGGAGAGCAGTAGCAGAATTTCTGGCAGACCACCCCGTAGAAGAAGATGAAGCAGTAGAGTACCTATTCTCAGATGAGGAGATTATGCAAGTAGAAGAAGAAGTATCGACGACGTACTTTGACAGAGCCGCTAACCAATACGGTTATGGGATAGGCGTATTTCTTATAGCACCCAATGATTCCTATATACCCTTGCTTTCAAACTCCAGTTCGAAGTGTCCAATAATGAAGCAGAATACGAGGCGTGTATCGTTAGATTAGAAGCTGCCCTAGAACTAGGGGCAATAAGATTAAACGTCATTGGAGACTCGAACTAGGTTGTTTCTCAAGCCAACAGAGACTGGAAAGTCAAGGAAGAGAAAATGAAGGTTTATCATCAAACCTTGGGCATTTTGATCCTAAGGTTTGAAAAATTGACATTCACACATCTACTGAGAGAGAACAATCAGTTCGTTGATGCGCTGGGAACTCTATCCTCCATGGTAGACATACCGCTTGGAGTTAAGATGCGTCTGATCATCATTGAACAGAAGTATATGCCTACTTATGAGATGATAGCCGCAATAGATGAAGTTCAAGACAAGAACCCCTAGTATTATGACATTTGAAACTTTCTAGAGAAGGATGTGTATCCATCAGGGGCAAATGCTAAAGATAAACAGGGAATACAACGTCTGACCGTCCAGTTTCTTATCTACAAGAATAAGATGTACAAGAGAGGCCATATGGAAATGCACAAGCTCTGCGTTGAAGAAGATGAGTCGAAGCGTCTCATGGAAACCATTCATGGGGGAGAGTGTGGAGCACACATGAATGGCGTGATGCTGGCTAGGAAGATCCTCCGACAAGGCTACTACTGGTCAACCATGGAGGAGGATTGTATCAACTTTGTTCGGCGATGCCATAAATGTCAAATTCATGCTAATCGCATGAACATCCCACTGTCAAAACTCTATAACATGACTTCACTGTGGCCTTTCTCAGTCTAGGGAATCAACGTTATTGGGGTTATCTCGCCAAAGGGTTCAAATGGACATGAGTTCATTTTGGTGGCGATCGACTATTTTACCAAGTGGGTGGAAGCTCAGTTTTACTCAGTGTTGAAGGCATCACATGTGGCCAAGTTTATCAAAAATAGCATCATCTACAGGTATGGAGTACCAAATGAGATCATATCAGATAACGGCTCACACTTCAAGAAGGAGGTGGTGGATCAACTTGAGAAATACAACTTGGCTTTTCATAAGTCATCAACATATAGAGCACAAACCAACGGAGTCGTTGAAGCCATAAATAAAAATGTTAAGAACATACTGTGAAAGATGGTGGAGACCTATAGAGACTGGCTAGCTAAACTGCCTTTTGCACTCTGGGGATATAGAATGTCAATCCGGACATCCATGAGGGTGACCCCTTATTCTCTAGTATATGGAATGGAAGTTGTTTGCCGATTGAGATCAAACTACTATCACTGAGAATCATGGCCGAGTGTCAGATAACAGAAGCGGATTGGCAGCAGAACAAATTCAAAGAATTGATGTTGTTTGACGAGAGGAGGTTGAAGGTGTTGTAGCATATCTAAGGATATTAGCGCAGAATCGCTAGGGCCTTCAGTAAGTAGGTCAACTCTAAGAATCTTAAAGAAGGAAATATGGTGCTCAAAGACAACCGAGCCCCCATTCATGACCCAAGGGGCACATTCAGACCCAATTGGACTGGTCCTTATATCATCAAGTCTATTTGGTTAGGAGGAGCAATTATCCTTATGGATCTGGATGGATTGAAGTTCTCACAGCTGATCAACATAGACAAGCCGAAGAAATACTATCCCTAAGAGGCTCGCTAGGCTGAAAATCTGAAAGAGAGACCTAGGCAAAAGTTAGAGCATGAAAAATTAGAACTTCAGAAAAATAGAGTTCGCATGGTTGAAAACCCAAAAGGGCGGCATTGGCAAAAGTTAGGACACAAAAGGAGAGAGTTAATACTTGAGTGAACTCGAACCGAACTATGTAAGGCCTGATTCCCATTTGTGGGATACGTACGTAGGCAACTTCATCCTGAAGTTTAGCCATAACCATCTCCAACTCAACCGTCCTGTCTATTTGTTTGATCGGTCCATCTTTCCATCATCTATTAGCTTGGTTGTGTTACCCCTATTTGGCAGAAGGGCCAATTGTAAGATAAAGTAAGTGATGGTGAATGCGATTGCAGGTAGTTATGATCTTTTGATTTAGGACTGTACGTCTTAAGGGTTAATTCCATGTGTGTCAGGTCATGACCATTTCTAAAAAGTATTTTGAAAAGTTTTAATGAAGTTGATTTTCTCAAAATTTCCCTTTTTGCAACCCAGACCATTCTTTAGACCAAAAAGAAAAAAATTTAGTGCTCACAACTTTAATTCTATGATTTCAACACAAGTACATTCTCCAACTCTCTGATCAAATCAAAGTTGCTTTTACATCATAAAACTTGAAAAGAAAAGTCAAAGCAATAAGCTAAGGTCACAGATGAGTCAGGTGATCATTTTCTGCCTCCTGCCTGCACTCTCGGAAGCCCCGCAATCAAGGAAGGTCCGCCCTATGCCTCATCCTCAAGCCAAGCCAAGAGAGAACAATCGGTTTGGCAAAACGGAGCAAACAGTATTTTTCAGCATGAGCCGCACGTGCGGCTGTGAGCCCCGCACGTGCGGCAGTTGGCCCCGCACGTGCGGCCCTGAAGTCCCGCACGTGCCTTTTTAGCAGAACGAAAGCCCCAAAATTTGCCCTTCTCCCGCACGTGCGGCCACAACCCCCGCACGTGCGGCAGCACTTCCCGCACGTGTGGCCATGACTCCCGCACGTGCGGCGATTCTGCACTTCCAGTCCGAAATTTGCTAAGAAATTCCATTCTTTTAGGATTGACCACCTGGTTGGTTGCCTACAGAAACAGACATAACAGAGAGTGAGTCGGGCTCAGTGAATAGTAATACATGAATGAAACAATGCTCAACTTGAAACATGACATATATCAATACATATGGAAAAGCAGAGATCACAAAGTTAGCCTGATTCTGTATTCATCTCATAATGGCCTTAGACCCAATCTTGAACATAAAAGCTTAGCATATCACATTCTTAAGTCATAGTGGCTTGAAGCCCTTGAACATGGTGGCGTGAACAAGGTGGCGTAATGCCCTTGAACATAGTGGCGCGAGGCCCTTAAACATGGTGGCACAAAGCCCTTGTAACATATGGCACTAAGGCCTTTGAAACGTGTGGCACAAGGCCCTTGTAACTTGTTGGCATTGAAGCCCTTGAAAGTGGCATAAAGCCCTTGAAAGTGGCATAGAGCCCTTGAAACCATACTTATACGAACTCAAGAGGTGTCTCACACGGATTCTAGAGGTGGCTCACGTCGTAGCACTTAGTTCCGTGTAGCACTTTGTTTCATATCATAATAGCTTATATTGAGTGGCCGTAGGCCCGGAGTCTTATAGAATAAAGGTATATTATCCTTCCCATTTCATTCTTTACATATTTGGAACATACTTGAGTATTAACATGCATACTTGAAACATTAATCATAGTTGCGTACTTGAGACATGAACATAATCGTGTAAACGAAATGCTAATGAAATCCATTAGCCATATGTAAAGAAGATAATGATACTACTACTACGCACAGTGTTGTGATGATGTGCTTGTTCCCCCCGGAGTGTGCCCTGCACACATTCAACCTTACACAATTTAGTTTCCTTTCCATATTAGATCACTTTCTGTTTCATTTTACTTCGAAGGAAGTTACACATATTAAAAGACATCAAATACATATTCTGACAACATTGGAGGGTTCTACACGCAAAACGAAGCAAACAGTATTTTTCAGCATGAGCCGCACGTGCGGCTGTGAGCCCCGCACGTGCGGCAGTTGGCCCCGCACGTGCAGCCCTGAGGTCCCGCACGTGCCTTTTTAGCAGAACAAAAGCCCCAAAATTTGCCCTTCTCCCGCACACGCGGCCACAACCCCCGCACGTGCGGCAGCACTTCCCGCACGTGCGGCCATGACTCCCGCACGTGCGGCGATTCTGCACTTCCAGTCCGAAATTTGCTAAAAAGTTCCATTCTTTTAGGATTGACCACCTGGTTGGTTGCCCACAGAAACAGACATAACAGAGAGTGAGCCGGGCTCAGTGAATAGTAATACATGAATGAAACAATGCTCAACTTGAAACATGACATATATCAATACATATGGAAAAGCAGAGATCACAAAGTTAGCCTGATTCTGTATTCATCTCATAATGGCCTTAGACCCAATCTTGAACATAACAGCTTAGCATATCACATTCTTAAGTCATAGTGGCTTGAAGCCCTTGAACATGGTGGCGTGAACATGGTGGCGTAATGCCCATTGACATATGGGCGAGGCCTTAAACATGGTGGCACAAAGCCCTTGTAACATATGGCACTAAGGCCTTTGAAACGGTGGCACAAGGCCCTTGTAACTTGTGTGGCATTGAAGCCTTGAAAGTGGCATAAAGCCCTTGAAAGTGGCATAGAGCCCTTGAAACCATACTTATACGAACTCAGAAGGTGTCTCACATGGATTCTAGAGGTGGCTCACGTCGTAGCACTTAGTTCCGTGTTAGCACTTTGTTTCATATCATAAATAGTTATATTGAGTGGCCGTAGGCCCGGAGTCTTATAGAATAAAGGTATATTATCTCTTCTCATTTCATTCTTTAATATTTTGGAACATACTTGGTATTAAACATCATACTTGAAACATTAATCATAGTTGCGTACTTGAGACATGAACATAATCGTGTAAACGAAATGCTAATGAAATCCATTAGCCATATGTAAAGCGGATAATGATACTACTACTCACAGTGTTGCGATGATGTGCTTGTTCTCCCCGGAGTGTGCCCTGCACACATTCAACCTTATACAATTTAGTTTCCTTTCCATATTAGATCACTTTCTGTTTCGTTTTACTTCAAAGGAAGTTACACATATTAAAAGACATCAAATACATATTCCGACAACATCAGAGGGTTTTACACACAAAACGGAGCGATCCACGTTTTTCAGCATGGGCCGCACGTGCGGCTGTGAGCCCCGCACGTGCGGCAAGCTCTCCCGCACGTGCGGCCATGACCCCCGCACGTGCGGCGATTCTGCCCAAAAATGTCCGAAAATTCTTGCAAAATCCCATCTTTTGGAAAACATGAACAAGGCTCTAAAATGGATCTTTTCATTAGTAAATCATGGTTCAAAAAGCATGAAATTCAAGGTACAATATACAACATTTTCTTGCTTGAATTAAATCCATGCACACAACTCAATTCAATGGGCCAAAAGTTGAAATTCATAAACACTCTTCCATATCTTGAGGTTCTTAGCTTCTCATGTACATGACATAACATGGATACACAAAATCATGTTCTACACTTAAGTTCAAAGTAAAAAGAGAAAATATAACTTCTCCATATTCAACTTTAATTGAATCAAACAACCAAGGAATATGGAATCATAATTCCAACCCCTAAGTGACATGATTAAGAGGGTATTTCATACATCCTAAGAAGAAGAGTTATGGGAGTCAATTGAGACAGTCTTATACATACATTGTGCTTAATCTTCCACAAATTCCCAACCTTTGATGATCTTCTTCCTCTACCCTTCAATTTCTCTCACTCCTCACCTTTCCTTAGGAGAAATGTGATTCCCAAGTCTTATGAGTCATAAGACTCTTATAAACATATATACATATACATAGAAAACTTGAATAGGGACAAAAATGAATTGTTTAAGCATCCCCAAATTGAAATTTCACAGAAGTGCTTAATATTACATAAAAATTATGCTGATTATATATGTGAAATCAATTCCAGATAATTAAGCCTCTAAGGCTTCCAATTTCTGATCTAAGCATTCTCATGTAACAGATACTTTTCTTATTGAACAGATAGACATCTTTAATCACATGGTTTACTTACTTAATTTAAATTTCCCATAGGATTTCATAGTAAGCATTCATAGTAAGCATTCAAATCATCAAAATAGGATCCGAAAATATAACAAAGAGCATGTACGAGGGTCGGGTTATTACAGACTCACACTTCAAGAAGGAGGTGGTGGATCTACTTGAGAAATACAACTTGGCTTTTCATAAGTCATCAACATATAGAACACAAACCAACAGAGTCGTTGAAGCCGTAAATAAAAATGTTAAGAACATACTGCGAAAGATGGTGGAGACCTATAGAGACTGGCTAAGCTAAACTACCTTTTGCACTCTGGGGATATAGAATGTCAATCCGGACATCCATGGAGGCGACCCCTTCTTCTCTAGTATATGGAATGGAAGTTGTTTTGCCGATTGAGATCAAACTACTGTCACTGAGAATCGTGGCCGAGTGTCAGATAACAGAAGCGGATTGGCAGTAGAACAGATTCAAAGAATTGATGTTGTTTGACGAGAGGAGGTTGAAGGTGTTGTAGCATATCTAAGGATATTAGCGCAGAATCGCCAGGGCCTTCAATAAGTAGGTCAACTCTAAGAATCTCAAAGAAGGAAATATGGTGCTCAAAGACAACCGAGCCCCCATTCATGACCCAAGGGGCACATTTAGACCCAATTGGACTGGTCCTTATATCATCAAGTCTATTTGGTTAGGAGGAGCAATTATCCTTATGGATCTGGATGGATTGAAGTTCTCACAGCTGATCAACATAGACAAGCCGAAGAAATACTATCCCTAAGAGGCTCGCTAGGCTGAAAATCTGAAAGAGAGACCTAGGCAAAAGTTAGAGCATGAAAAATTAGAACTTCAGAAAAATAGAGTTCGCATGGTTGAAAACCCAAAAGGGCGGCATTGGCAAAAGTTAGGACACAAAAGGAGAGAGTTAATACTTGAGTGAACTCGAACCGAACTATGTAAGGCCTGATTCCCATTTGTGGGATACGTACGTAGGCAACTTCATCCTGAAGTTTAGCCATAACCATCTCCAACTCAACCGTCCTGTCTATTTGTTTGATCGGTCCATCTTTCCATCATCTATTAGCTTGGTTGTGTTACCCCTATTTGGCAGAAGGGCCAATTGTAAGATAAAGTAAGTGATGGTGAATGCGATTGCAGGTAGTTATGATCTTTTGATTCAGGACTGTACGTCTTAAGGGTTAATTCCATGTGTGTCAGGTCATGACCATTTCTAAAAAGTATTTTGAAAAGTTTTAATGAAGTTGATTTTCTCAAAATTTCCCTTTTTGCAACCCAGACCATTCTTTAGACCAAAAAGAAAAAAATCCAGTGCTCACAACTTTAATTCTATGATTTCAACACAAGTACATTCTCCAACTCTTTGATTAAATCAAAGTTGCTTTTACATCATTAAAACTTGAAAAGAAAAGTCAAAGCAATAAGCTAAGGTCACAGATGAGTCAGGTGATCATTTTCTGCCTCCTGCCTGCACTCTCGGAAGCCCCGCAATCAAGGAAGGCCCGACCTATGCCTCATCCTCAAGCCAAGCCACACACTCATCAAAAAGGGTGTAACTGAAGCTAATCACTAGGGCCAGAAGTTCTCTCGTCCTCCAAGCATTGAGATATCGAGCCAAGTGCAAAACACGAATTGAAAATGGAGCAGGGTATTCCACCCGTTCCTCCGGACAAGTCTGATCATGCCCAAACTGGCATCTAAACCTGAATGAAAAATAGAACATGAAGTGCATGAGGCCAATCAACTGTATACCCATATGTCGGGACATGTTGTAGCCTATCATAGCCAAATCAAGCCAAGGGCAATGCCAAGTGATGTCAGCAGCAGAACTGCTGCACATCCAGTCGCACCACAATTTCTCTGAGGGAAAGTCCACTAGCTGCTGCCAAAAGAAGTATGCTCTAGCCGAATACTCGGACAAGGGTCCACTATTTTCAGCTTATCCATCAACCACCCTTGGGAAGGGATAAAAATAAGAGAGATTAAAGAATAGAGATATGTACGTTGAGAGAAAAGTAAGGAAAGGGCTTTGAGAGGAAAATAGAGAGTGAGTACTGAGTGATGCGAGAAATCATAAATTAAAAAAAGGTGGGAAACAATACTTGGAAAAGTAGCGGACTCCCTGCAAACCTAGTAGTCTCTCGCCGATGAAAAGTGTCTAAACCCATCAAAGTCTCGGCTAATACCAAACCTATGTAGCTCTTACCTTCCTTCAAGCATTGGGCCACTTCAGTTAACCTAATGCTGGCTCCGCCGCAACTAGGGGCAAGAAGGAAGTGTGCAAGCAAACATAAGTAGAGGGCATGTTGACGATAACCTCGCCAGAGAAGGTCACCTATGTCTCCAATGCCGGAAAATCGATGAATCAAGCAGGGTGTATCCAATTCCCCATCATGAGCCAAGGACCGAGCCTCGTGTAAAGTAAGTCCACATATCTGTTCAAGAGCCCGTGCATGGCCAAAACAGGGTTGAGGCCTAAACTCCTTATCGCACTGGAACTCCATTAAAGCTTGAAACTCTTCAAGGGTTAGACACATCTTTTGTGCTTTGAAGTGAAACATGTGTGTAACCGGCTTCCAGCATCGAACAACAACATGAAGGAATGGAAAATAAAGTGAAGTACGACTCAATAAAAAAAGTACATTTATGCCGAAACCACGAAAATTTACCTTTTTCGTGCCGTCTAAAGTGGCCGTCTAATCCTTGAGGCTCTCGGCAAGGAATGTCTCTATTTCTAAAGAAAACAACAGCAAAGGTGGTATTCTGTCGAAGAAACAGCGAGAGAAGGCATTTATAAAGTATAAGGTTGGATGAGTGGATGACAGTTGTCAACCAACTGTCTAGCCACATGCCTTGGCCGACATGCCATATTTCTCAGCTGATTGTCCACCTTGGTGGCCGGCAGACCAAGCTTGTTGGCTAGGCAGTTGGCAGCAGTGTTATGTCGGTCCCTCTTTTTTTTTGAGGTCTTGTTTTGAGTCTTTTGTGTCTAGCAAGTGTAAATAGCTGTGTGTAGGTTGTTTTTACTTTGTTTTTCATTTATTAAGTTGTATTTTGCATTTTGGGTTAGTTGTTGACTTAATATCCGATTGCAAACATCGTTCAAATAGAAGAATTTTCAGTCTCAAATTCAAAGTACAATCAATTTTATGCAAGTGTGGTGCTATTCTCAACATGCAAAATAAAACTCCTTTTATAAAACTACAGGGTTTTACCCCGATCATTGTTTTTACAAAAGAGGGAATACAAGTGTTTTAAAACAAAAGTAAAGACCTATCTGAAGCTATACAAGTGCTAAACTGCCAAAACAAAAGGAAAAAAAATACAAAAGTTAGTATCGATCACATCAGGCTCGAGAGGCTCTCTTCGTCCTCTTTCGTGGAAAGGACTTAGGGGCACTATCGCCACCAGCACCGCTATCGTCAAGGGAATGAGACTCCAAGTCATTGTCATCCTCTCCACTCCCAAACCTAGAACCAGTCTCAGCCTATTCTCCGCTCTCTGAATTTGAGCCAACATCATCATCCTTGCTTTCGAACTCTGAGTGCCTACTCGCTGTCTTCTCGGGGCCGCTAGTCTCATCATCAGCTCTACTCAAAACTGGCTCTGAGAAGGAGGAAGTCTCCTCTGCCTAAGACTCTCTGCTCCGGCTCTGGGCATCCCTACCTCTACCCCAACCTCGATTCTCATCCCTGCCATGTGCTGGGGCCTGTTTGCCTCTCCTCTCTACTGCCAAAAGAGGTGCCACTAGTGCCGCCAGTGCCGTCGATGCCACTGGGGCAGGTGGAGGCTAAAAATAAGAAACAAAAAATCAGTACAGAGCAGTGCATGATTAGTACAGAGTAGTACAAAGTGTCAAAGCAATATCAGTGCAAAATCAGCATGATAATATTATGACAAATTAGTACAATGTGGTGCAGAATAGCATGAATATAGGAAAAGAAAATCAGTGGAAGTCAGAGGAATAAAAAAAGTAGAATACCTGATAACCGTGGAGGGTGAGCAATGTCTCCCTCCTCTACACTATTTGGACTAGAGAGGCGACCAATCCAAGGAGGCCGTCCACGTACTCCAATGGCACTTGCAAATGAGTTTGAACATCAGTATACAAAAAAAGGGAATGTGAAATACAAACTGTAAGGTAAAGTGCATACTTGCTGCACGTTAGGTCCCTGACGTATCCATGCTCACTTTCGGTGGATCGACCAGAATCTGATAGGCCGTCCCACTTGGCCGCCAACATGGGATCACTGTCGAGATCATTGGTAGACAGGCTACATAAGTAACAGCAGAAGCAGCCCCACCAAGGCTCGACAGTATGATGTGCACCTGTAATGCGAGCTCTAGTCAAGGGAGGTATCAGATAGGTCCTATTTAACTTAGAGTAGTCCCCGACCACTCGGAAGAAATCGACATCCTGCCCCGTCATAAACTGTATGATAGCCCCGACTGGAAGCCTATCGGCTGTCCTTATAGATGGAGGAAGAGGAGGAACAGGAATAACCGACGTAGGTAACCCCAGGTTCTGACGCACGAACCTCTCTCCGAGATACCAGGTCCGGCAGAAAGGACCCTCCAGTAAGATCCGAAACAGAGAGATGGCCCAAGACCCTGCGTACTCATCCTGTGTCCCAGCTGGCATCATCGTCCACGACTGCCACATAATTTGTAGATAAAAAATTCACAGTTGTTAGTTGTCATTAGTTGTCAGAATGTTGATCAAAGCAGTATAGCTGAATGAAATGGGTATGAGTTTCGGATTACCTCATGCACCGTCACCATGTCAAAGAATGGGTGGTGATAAGTAAAGGTGGTATCGTCGCGGTGCCTAAGGAGATACCTGTCGTCACACTGTCGGGAGTAAGGCACGACCGCCTCTACCTTATCCCATGGAACCGGGGCAAGGACAAGGAAATATGCGTATACTTGTAGCTGCAAGAAGAGATCAGTTTATGTGAGTTAACAAGTATGAAATGGAGATGAAGATAGAAAGTGCAAAACAAAAAACATAAGGAACAAATAGAAAGTGTCGTGTGTACCTCTCAGGCTCTCCAGTAGCCTCCGACCATATTCCCCTTCTTGCAGGAACTAGAGCTCATGTAGGGTGGCAAGGCCAGCACTACCCCAATCGGGAAGAAATCGACATCCTGCCCCGCCATAAACTGTATGATAGCCCCAACTGGATGCCTATCGACTGTCCTTATAGATGGAGGAGGAGGAGGAGGAACAGGAATAACCGAAGCAGGTAACCCTAGGTTCTAACGCACGAACCTCTCTCCGAGATACCAGGTCTGGCAGAAAGGACCCCCCAGTAAGATCCGAAATAGAGAGGTGGCCCAGGACCCTACGTACTCATCCCGTGTCCCAGCTGGCATCATCGTCCATGACTGCCACATAATTTGTAGATAAAAAATTCACAGTTGTTAATTGTCATTAGTTGTCAGAATGTTGATCAAAGCTGTATAGCTGAATGAAATGGGTATGAGTTTCGGATTACCTCATGCACCGTCACTATGTCAAAGAATCGGTGGTAATAAGTAGAGGTGGTATCGTCGCGGCGCCTAAGGAGATACCTGCCGTCACGCTGTTGGGAGTAAGGCACGACAGCCTCTACCTTATCCCATGGAACCGGGGCAAGGACAAGGAAATATGTGTATACTTGTAGCTGCAAGAAGAGATCAGTTTATGTGAGTTAACAAGTATGAAATGGAGATGAAGACAGAAAGTGCAAAACAGAAAACATAAGGAACAAATAGAAAGTGTTGTGTGTACCTCTCAAGCTCTCTAGTAGCCTCCGACCATATTCCCCTTCTTGCAGGAACTAGAGCTCATGTAGGGTGGCAAGGCCAGCACTACCCCAATCGTAGAACTGGACTCGGGGCAATACCACTAAGGTGCTTAGCACGTACAAGCCTACGGTATTCTACCTGTTCGCAAACAAGGTGGTACTGAGGAGATGTATCAAGAAGCCTCCGGTGTACTGCTCAATCTTCTCCTGGTTCTTCGGATGGCTCCCATGGAAGTAATCGTAAAACCAGCTGTATCTGACCATAGCCGGCCTGTCCAGAGGAAGGCGTGCGCTGAGCAAGTGAATCTAAGCGGCCTCCCACTGGTCCATGTCAAGGTCGAAAGGAATCAGGTCACCCCCTACTCTCAAGCCAGCTATCATCAAGAAGTAGTAGGGAGCCATCATTATCTCCCCGGTGGAGGAGAAGTGGAAGGAGTTGGTGGTGTCCCATCACCTCTCGACTAGGCCCAGGTGGCCCAGGTGGCCAACAATCATGAGCCCAGAACATAATAGACCGAAGACCACCTCGTCGACTAGCTCGTAGACCCGAGTGGAGAGCTCCTAGTACCAATCCCTCACTGTCACGGCCCCGTATCCTATCTAGGAGAGAGCATCACCTTGTGTTGAAAAGAAAAGAAATTTTCAGGTGTATAACAGAATGAAAGGCAGTAATGAAATGGCGAAACAAACAAAGTACATGAAAATAAAATTCGTACCTCTGCGGCGTCAAGGGAAAGATAAGAGGTTCACTCCCTCAACAGTAAATCCTCAGGCATGCCCATAGTAAGGTCCTCAAAGCACAACATGTCACCGGGGGCCACCGCATGTGTTCGCGGATGGTAGCTGGTCGGGTCGATTGGCCTCATCCTTAGCAGAAGTAACTTGGGCCTGGGCCTTGGGGGATAGATATCCTCTGCCTCAATGTTGGCG
This sequence comes from Camellia sinensis, assembly GCF_004153795.1. Taxonomy (NCBI): domain Eukaryota; kingdom Viridiplantae; phylum Streptophyta; class Magnoliopsida; order Ericales; family Theaceae; genus Camellia; species Camellia sinensis. The sequence goes on from NW_021024888.1 coordinate 2,766,061, forward strand.
GCGATGTCCTCTGCCACCCTGTCAGTCTCATTAGCTATAGGCTCCTCAACCTTGGCAGTAAGTGGAAGTACCGATACCTCAAGAAGGCCACCGTCATGAGGAATGTCATCCGCCATATGGAAAATAGTGGGCGGTGAGCAAAAATGAGGTAAGATGAGTAAAAAAGGGTGAGAGAGGCCAAAAGTCAAACCCTAGGAGAGAGAAAAGTCAAAACCTGGAAAAAAAAGTGCAAAAACCAAGAAAAACATGAGAGAAATGAGCCCAAAGAAATGAGAACCCATAAAACTCAACCAAATCAAATTTTAACCAGTTCAAAATGTAAAGGATTATGGATGTTTTACGAATAAAGTTTGTATGTGTGTGGGTAATGCGAGTAAAACACAAATCTCGACAGAGAACACCTAGAGAGAGAGAGAGGGTTTTCGGATGTGTAGGAGTGAAGAAACGAGGCCCTTGTTTTGTTTCAAATAGCCATGGAGCCGAAATGCCGAAACTGCCCTCGAAAACTAATCAGGTGGCCGACCGTTCCGTTTGTGTGGTTGGCCAACTCCTCTTCTGGTCTAGGGCTAGTTTTTGCTGAGGCCTTGCTTGTTCTGTGCATGGAGAACCCTGTATACAGCTAAAGGGGAAAATTGAAGAAATTAGGTTTGTTTCAATTACAGAAAGTTTCGAATGTGATTCCAGATATGTCGTTTCAAGTCCTGTCATTTCTCTAAAGTAAGAAGTGCTTCGATCTAAAGCTTGAGCAAGTTGTATCCTTTTTTTGAGCATCCTCCATGCGGTAAGTCGAAGATCTTTATGAGGTGTTTTTAATACTGCTTTTTGTTTGTCTTTTCAAATCTGTTGCCTATAATGTTGCATGGAACATGCATCGTATCATATTTCGCATTAATTATCAGATTATGTTGTATTCATGTGCATTGTGTTTTTCGTTTTGTTGTATTCACCCCTATCACTTGAGTTTGATTTGACTTGTACCCCTTTCCCTTTCTACACGAGGCATAGTTTGGCTTGTACCTTTTGTCTCACCTCCTCTCTGCGTCAAATGTAGTTTGGCTCGCATCCTTTCTCGGTTACAACCTTCTTTCTCTATGTATGAAATATGGTGAGATACGCTTGTTGGTTATACCACACTTTTGTTCACCCTGGTTATAACCTTTTATCTCTTTGTATAAAATACAGAGAGATATGCCTGTTGGTTACACCACCCTCCTATCCTTTTGCGTGAAACGCGTTAAGATGTCACTTTCCTTGATTAAAACCTTTTCTTTCTCTGTATGAAATACAAAGAGATATGTCTGTTGGTTACACCATTTTTCTTGTTGCTCGGTTAAAACCTTCCCTCTCTCTATATGAAATACAGAGAGATACGCCTGTTGGTTACACTATCCCTGTTTTCCCATTAAAACTGCCCCTCTCTCCATATGAAATACATTGAGATACATCTGTTGGTTACACCACTTTTGCTCACCTTAGTTACAACTTTCCTTCTCTCCGTATGAAATACGGTGTGATACGCTTGTTGGTTGCACCATTTTTTCAACTTTCATGTGAAACGTGTTTGGAATTGTTATTTGCTTACTCTTTTCCATGTGAAGCACTATTAGATTTGTTTTGGCTTAAGCTTGAGACTTGTTTCATTCATATGCTGTCATTTTGATTATTGCTCATTGTATTGTCTTGCATGCTCATGGATTTTCAAAATAACTAGCTTTGTGAGGCGTGTAAGTCTATCTTTCAACTATATTGTTTTGTACATATCATTTGCATCTTACCTGTCATGACCCGAACCCGCCCCTATGGGTTAAGGACATAATCGACTAGTAATCGCGGGATTACCTGCGGCCTCAAACCATTTCAGACTTAACTCATCAGAGTAAAGGGGCCAAACGGAAGCAAAATTTAAAACTTTGTCCATAAAGCTGTGCTTACGTGGCACATCATAACAAACCATACATTCACATATTAATAACTCACATCAGAAAGTACAGTAGCATAAGGTTCTGTACAGACAGGATCATTCAACTCTAAGTCAGCCTACCAAAACTATATACAAACATAAACCAAAGTCCTCGCCAACAAGTCAAAATAAAATAAAATAACAGAAGAGCGAAGACTGGTCTCGTGTGTGAGACGCAAGGGCTGACTCTTCAAAACCTTGGTTGTCCCACACAAACTTCACTGAGGCTGGGTTTGGATCTCTCTTGGCTCAGCTACAAACACATGAATGAGCGTAAGCGAAAGCCCAGTGAATAATATCAAATAAAGAAGATGCATTAGGACAATATACATCGGACGAGCTTGGGCCCAATTCATATTTCTATTTAATACATATATATACATAGGTCAAACAACTGTGGTTCCAAACATGTCAGACGGCCTTGGGCCTAATCCATTCATGTCAGACTGGCCTTTGGCCCAACCATTCTTTCATTCATGTCAGACTGGCCTTTGGCCCAACCATTCTTTCATTCATGTCAGACTGGCCTTTGGCCCAACCATTCTTACATTCAGACTCATACTGGCCTCTGGCCCATTTGTTCTATCATTCAAACTGATACTGGCCTTTGGCCCATTCATTCTATCATCCAGACTCATACTGGCCTCTGGCCCATTCGTTCTATCATTCAAACTCATACTGGCCTCTGGCTCATTCGTTCTATCATTCAGACTCATACTGGCCTCTGGCCCATTCGTTCTATCATTCAAACTGGCCTTTGGCCCAATCATTCTTTCATGTCAAACATTTGTCCACCATTCAAATTAACAAACTTATAAGACTTACATGGACGTAAGCAATTGGACAAACAACATATATCTTTATTAAGATATTACTCACAGTGATCGGTTGGTTGGTTTGCCCTGGAGCTTGACCCTACACATCACATAACATACATGGGTCACAAACGATTTAATCCATTCCTTAATTCACATATTCCTCTTCAGACTTCTTTCTTATCCTTTTAACTCATTTACAATGCTCAATGCATGCCTAAGAGTACTTGGAAGTGAAAGAGAACGGAAAACGAAACACAAAATGTATTTTCAAAATTTCAGAAACAGGGGTCCCCGCTCGAGCGGACCCATGAGGTCTGCAAAAGTACTGGTTACATCAATTTCACGCCCGAGCGCGAACTTAGACGCTCAAGCTGAAGGTCTGTCTATATAGCTCCCCGCTCGAGCGGACACCATGTCTGCAAAAATACTGGGAGCCCGAATTTCACGCTCGAGCGGCGGTTCTCTCGCTCAAGCTGACATCAAATTTTCTAGATTTTCCAGAACATGTTTTTGAGCTTCAACTTGATATTCAAAGGCTCTAAATGCATGATTTTGGCTCAAACTTCACATATACATATACCAACATGGTATAAACACCAAATTACAACATTATGAAGCTCAATTCCAAGAATTACTTACATGCATGACTCAAATTAACCCAAACTCATCACCAACATTTTAAATTCCAACATTCAAAACTCACACCTCCATGATTTGCACATGCATGTGAGAGATACTCATTATTCCCAACTTAATTGATGAAGAGATGATCAAATACATGGACTTCAACCAAAATTCAACATGGATTACACACTTTATGCCCAAACATGGAAATTTATAACAATTTCTTACATGCATGCATCTATTGACTTCAAATTCCACAAAACCAACTCAATCTCATCATAGTCAATTTAATTCATGCTCTTAATCATTATTCAACCTTGATTTCACAAAATTACAATTTGAAATCCATGAATTTACTTACCTAGAGGCTTTAATCTCCACAAATTCTAGTTGAATCTTGGGTCCAACCTTCCAATTTCTCAAACTTGAGCCAAACACACAATTCTCCTTCTTTTTCCCTCTCTAGCCGACCCTCTCCCTCTCTCTTAGAGTTGATATCAGCCCAAAAATAAGAAAAGAGAGGAATTGAGCATGTAATGGCCATCTAATTCACTTTATTTTAATATTAAATAATTGAGCAATTAATTCATTAATTTAATCCATTAAATTTGATCCAAATCAATTTCCAATTAAATTTCACCGTAGGCTCTAAAAATTATGCCAATCACAATGGCGTAATCAATTTCAGGTTCTGTGGTTGATAAGGCCTTCAATTTAAATTCCAAAGCAGATAATCAAACAGATATTCCTACGGTGAACAGATAGAAATTCCAAACCACATATTTTCAAATAAATGACACACATAAACATATTAAACACATAATCACATTCATAATAAGGACCAATTAGCATAATATGGAACAGGGTTATCACAGTCTTCCCCCCTTTAGGAAGTTTGGTCCTCCAAACTTAATTTACCTTCGTCGGGAAACAAATGTGGATAGCGTAGTCGCATTTCATCCTCTTTTTCCTATGTAGCATCCATCTCATAGTGTTCTTTCCAATCCACTTTCACCATTGGGATGGACTTGCTTTTCAGCTGTTTCACTTGCCGGTCGATGATTCGTTCTGGCCATTCAGCGTATTCCATATTCTCATCAATTACTAGCCGGTGATAATCAATCACCTGAAACAGGTCTCGGAGATAACCCCTCAACATCGACACATGAAACACATTATGAATTTGCTCGAATCCCGGTGGCAAAGCAACTCTATAAGCAACTGGGCCAAGCTTTTCCAAAATTTGGAACGGCCCAATGTAACGGGGCGACAACTTGCCCTTCTTTCCAAACCTGACTTGGCCTTTCACCGGAGACACACGAATAAATACATGGTCACCGACCTTATACTCAAGAGGTCTTCTTCGAACATCTGCATAATTCTTTTGTCGGTCTTGAGCTGTTTTGAGCCTTTGCTGAATGGTTTTGATTTTCTCAGAAGTGTCTTGCATAATTTCAGGCCCAAGTAAAACCCTATCCCCGACTTCTGTCCAACAAATCAGTGATCTACACCTTCTGCCATACAAAGCCTCGTATGGTACCATACCGATACTGGAGTGAAAGCTGTTATTGTATGCAAATTCTGCAAGTGGCAAATAGTCTTCCCAACTCCCCTGAAAATCCAAGGCACACATTCTCAGCATATCTTCTAACGTCTGTATGGTCCGTTCTAATTGCCCATCTGTTTGTGGATGGAATGCAGTACTAAATCTTAGTTCGGTTCCCATAGCTTCCTGCAAACTCTTCCATAATCTAGATACAAATTTCGGATCTCTATCCGACACAATAGATACCGGAACTCCGTGTAAATGGACAATCTCATCAATATATATTGTAACCAATCTATAAGCATTAAATGTAGTTCTAACTAGTAGAAAATGTGCAGATTTAGTCAGTCTATCAACTACAACCCAAATAGAATCCATACCTCGAGGTGTCCGAGGTAGACCCACAACAAAATCCATGGTCACATGATCCCACTTCCATTCAGGAATAGGGAGAGGTTGAAGTAGACCGCCTGGTTTCTGATGTTCAGCTTTAACTTACTGACATTGTAGACACTTGGACACATATTCTGCAATTTCTTTCTTTATTTTTGGCCACCAATAGCTTTGTTTCAAATCCCGATACATCTTATTGTTACCCAGATGCATAGAAAACACGGATTTATGGGCTTCATCTAAAATCCTTTTCTTTAGTTCTGGAATATCTGGGACACACATACGGTTTCGAAATCTCAACACTTCATTTTCAATGCTAAACTCTGCTTTCAGACTTGTTTCAAATTCATCAATCACTTTCTTGAGGAGTTCATCATCTTTCTATTTCTGTTTAATTTCCTCAATGATTGCCGGTTCGACTGAAAAGCGGCTATCAATCCGCCCTGTTCATACAATACCACTTCAATTTCATATTTTTCAAAATCTTACAAGATTTCCTTCTGCTCAGTAAGCAAACAAGCCATACTCCCCATTGATTTCTTGCTCAAGGAATCAGCAACTGTGTTAGCTTTCCCGGGGTGATACTGGATCTCAAGATCATAGTCTTTTATCAGTTCGAGCCATCTCCTCTGTCGTATGTTCAACTCCTTCTATGTAAAGAAGTACTTCAGACTTTTATGATCTGTGTAGACTTCACACTTTGCCCCATACAAATAATGTCGCCAGATTTTCAAAGCAAAAACAACTGCGGCCAATTCTAAATCATTCGTTGGGTAGTTCTTCTCGTGTGGTCTCAACTGTCGGGAGGCGTAAGCAATAACCTTCCGTTTCTGCATTAATACACAACCCAAACCTTTATAAGACACATCACTGAAAATTACAAAATTTCCCGTACCTGTGGGCAATGTCAATACTGGTGCAGTGGTCAGTCTCGCTTTCAATTCATGAAAGGCAGATTCTGTTTCATCATTTCATTCAAATGATTGCCCCTTGCGTGTCAACTGGGTAAGAGGTATAGCTATCTTGGAGAAGCCTTTCACAAATCTCCTATAATAACCAGCTAAGCCCATAAAACTACGGACTTCTGTCATATTTGTCGGTTTAGGCCAGTTCACAATTGCCTCTATTTTTTGTGAGTTCACTGAAATTCCTTCCTTGTTGATCACATGTCCTAAAAAGATAACTTCATCTAACCAAAACTCACATTTCTTCAGTTTAGCAAATAATTTCTTTTCCCTAAGTATTTGTAGGACAGTTCTCAAATGATGTTCATGTTCAAGTCTGTTCTTGGAGTATATCAAAATGTCATCAATAAAAACCACAACAAATTCGTCAAGGTAGGTCTTAAAAATACGGTTCATTTGGTCCATAAATGCTGCAGGTGCATTAGTCACCCCGAATGGCATAACAAGAAACTCAAAATGTCCATACCTCGTTCTGAATGCAGTTTTCTCAACATCTTCTGCCTTTACTTTCAACTGATGATACCCGGATCTCAAATCAATCTTGGAAAATACTTGTGATCCCTGCAACTGGTCAAACAGGTCATCAATACGGGGTAAGGGATATTTATTCTTTATTGTTACCTTGTTCAATTCTCGATAATTGATACACAAACGTAGGGTTCCATCTTTCTTTTTCACAAACAGCACAGGTGCACCCCAAGGCGAAGCGCTAGGTCTAATAAACCCTTTGTTAACCAGGTCTTGCAACTGTTCTTTCAGTTCTTTCATTTCAGTGGTAGCCATTCTGTAGGGAGTTTTAGAAATAGGTTGGGTGCCTGGCATAGTCTCAATTCTAAACTCTATCTCCCTGTCCACCAATTCTCCTGGTAGTTCATTTGGAAACACATCTGGAAATTCTCTAACAATAGGGATATCATTCAATTCAACATTTGCAGATTGTTCAGACAACACATAACACAAATAACCCTGACACCCTTTCCTGATCAGTTTACATGCCATCATTGCAGATATTAAATAAGGTGGAGGTACTACCCCGTTACCCACAAACACAATTTCCACATGTTCTGGTGGTCTAAACACAACCCATTTTGTCACACAATCAATGGTGGCACAATATTTAGTTAACCAATCCATGCCCAAAATTACATCAAAGTGCCTAAAGTTCAAGGGTAATAAATCCACATATAAAATGGCATTCCTAACATGCATGTCACAAAAATGATATATAGATTCACACAATACAGATTCTCCAGATGGAGCAGATACACATAGTAGATATGGCAATAATTCTAGAGGTCTACTTAATCTAGATGCAAATGCATATGTCACAAAAGAGTGTGTTTATCCGGAGTCAATTAACACAAAGGCATCCTGATTACATACATAAATAGTACCTGAGACGACTGCGTTGGCATTCCGTGTATCGCCCGAAACAAGCGCAAAAACTCTCCCTTGTCTCACGGTATCTCCAGTGGTAGTAGATCTCATAGTATTTCCCGGCTTCGGGATCGATGCAGTTGAGCTAACAGCTAGCTTCCCACTGTTTTGATTACAATCTCGGGCCATGTGCCCTTGTTTACCACATTTGAAACAGGCTCCTGACACACGATAACAAACCCCACGGTGCCTTTTGCTACAAATATTGCACATGTGAGATATGTCTCGGGAAGAATTTGAGGTATTTGAGGATCCCGTGTTTTGCTTTTTCAAAAATTTCTTCTTTGAGTAGAAACCTTGCCTTTTATTTCCTTTCCAGTCAGTTGTGAACTTAGTCTGTCTAGCTATGTTAGCTTCTGATATTATGGCCCTGTCTAGCACCCCAAAGTAGGTTTCCAGCTTCAAGACATTCACCCTTTCTAAAATGTCACTTCGAAGCCCACCTTCAAAATGTCTCGCCTTCTTATAATCAGTGTCAATCACGTGTGGTACAAACCTGGCCAATTCAGTGAATTTGGCCTCGTACTCGGCTACAGTCATACTATCTTGCCTAAGTTCCATGAACTCTGACACTTTCTTGTCCTGAACACATTGCGGGAAGTATTTATCATAGAAAATTTCCAAAAATTTCGTCCAGTCAACATCCTTGTGATTTTCACGCATTAGCATCCACCATCTTCTTGCCTCGTCTTCTAGCATAAAGGTGGCTAGAAGTACTTTCTGTGCCTCCGAACATGGGAACACTTCAAACAACTTTTTGATGTTGAGAACCCATGCTTCGGCTTTCAACGGATCTAATCCCCCGTGGAACTATGGTGGTTTAATTTTCTTGAACTCTTTGGTGAGAGCTATTTTTCGGTCATCATTCTGATTATCTGGCACAGGTGGTACCAGAGGTGGAGGTGGAGGGTGTGGTTGCTGCCACTGTTGTTGTTGCCTCAATGTTTCTGCCATTTCCTGAATCAACCTTTCCATTCTATCCATTCTGGCAGTAGAGGACTCCTCTATCTCATCGCCTCATGTTCTCACCATCTGATTAAACTTGCATTATACTTTATAAAAAAGGTTCACAGGTATGCATATTCTAAAGAGCATACATATTCAAATAATTTGCAATGCAAGCAAATCAAAAACTTATGGCACATAATTGTTCATATCAAAACACTTAAGTATGTTCTCGATGCTTCCAAATTCATACTTAACACATGAATGCGTCCTAGATCTTTTCTAAACGCTTATTGCTCTTTTGGACAAGTGTGTGAGTTATTAACTCGTGCTCTGATACCACTCTGTTATGACCCGAACCCGTCCCTATGGGTTAAGGACATAACCGGCCAGTAATCGCGGGATTACCTATGGCCTCAAACCATATCAGACTTAACTCATCAGAGACTTTGTCCATAGAGCTGCGCTTACGTGGCACATCATAACAAACCATACATACACATATTAGTAACTCACATCAGAAAGTACAGTAGCATAAGGTTCTGTACAGACAGGATCATTCAAGTCTAAATTAGCCTACCAAAACTATATACAAACATAAACCAAAGTCCTCGCCAACAAGTCACAATAAAATAAAATAGCAGAAGGGCGAAGACTGATCTCGTACGTGAAAAGCAAGGACTGACTCTTCAAAACCTTGGTTGTCCCACACAAACTTCACTGAGGCTGGGTTTGGATCTTTCTTCGCTCACCTACAAACACATGAATGAGCGTGAGCGAAAGCCCAGTGAATAATATCAAATAAAGAAGATGCATTAGGACAATATACATCGGACGGCCTTGGGCCCAATTCATATTTCTATTTAATACATATATATACATAGGTCAAACAGCTGCTGTTCCAAACACGTCGGACGGACTCAGGCCTAATCCATTCATGTCAGACTGGCCTTTGGTCCAACCATTCTTTCATTCAGACTCATACTGGCCTCTGGCCCATTCGTTCTATCATTCAAACTCATACTGGCCTCTGGCCCATTCATTCTATCGTTCAGACTCATACTGGCCTCTGGCCCATTCGTTCTGTCATTCAAACTTATACTGGCCTTAGGCCCATTCATTCTATCATTCAGACTCATATTGACCTCTGGCCCATTCGTTTTATCATTCAAACTGGCCTTTGGCCCAATCATTCTTTCATGTCAAACATATGTCCACCATTCAAATTAACAAACTTATAAGACTTACATGGAAGTAAGCAATTGGACAAACAACATATATCTTTATTAAGATATTGCTCACAGTGATCGGTTAGTTGGTTTGCCCTGGAGCTTGACCCTACACATCACATAACATACATGGGTCACAAATGATTTAATCCGTTCCTTAGTTCACATATTCCTCTTTAGACTTCTTTCTTATCCTTTTAACTCATTTACAATGCTCAATGCATGCCTAAGAGTACTTGAAAGTGAAAGAGAATGGAAAACGAAACACAAAATGTATTTTCAAAATTTCAGAAACAGGGGTCCCCGCTCGAGCGGACCCATGAGGTCTACAAAAGTACTGGTTACATCTATTTCACGCCCGAGCGCGAACTTAGACGCTCGAGTTGAAGGTCTGTCTACATAGCTCCCTGCTCGAGCGGACACCATGTCTGCAAAAATACTGGGAGCCCGAATTTCACGCTCGAGCAGCGGTTCTCTCGCTCAAGCGGACATCAAATTTTCTAGATTTTCCAGAACATGTTCTTGAGCTTCAACTTGATATTCAAAGGCTCTAAATGCATGATTTTGGCTCAAACTTTACATATACATATACCAACATGGTATAAACACCAAATTACAACATTATGAAGCTCAATTCCAAGAATTACTTACATGCATGACTCAAATTAACCCAAACTCATCACCAACATATTAAATTCAAACATTCAAAACTCACACCTCCATGATTTGCACATGCATGTGAGAGATACTCATTATTCCCAACTTAATTGATGAAGAGATGATCAAATACATGGACTTCAACCAAAATTCAACATGGATTACACACTTTATGCCCAAACATGGAAATTTATAGCAATTTCTTACATGCATGCATCTATTGACTTCAAATTGCACAAAACCAACTCAATCTCATCATAGTCAATTTAATTCATGCTCTTGATCATTATTCAAACTTGATTTCACAAAATTACAATTTGAAATCCATGAATTTACTTACTTAGAGGCTTTAATCTCCACAAATTCTAGTTGAATCTTGAGTCTAACCTTCCAATTTCTCAAACTTGAGCCAAACACACAATTCTCCTTCTTTTTCCCTCTCTGGCTGACCCTCTTCCTCTCTCTTAGAGTTGATATCAGCCCAAAAATAAGAAAAGAGAGGAATTGAGCATGTAATGGCCCTCTAATTCACTTTATTTTAATATTAAATAATTGAGCACTTAATTCAATAATTTAATCCATTAAATTTGATCCAAATCAATTTCCAATTAAATTTCACCGTAGGCTCTAAAAATTATGCCAATCATTGGCCCATTCATTCTATCATTCATGTCAAACTGGCCTCTAGCCCATTCATTCTATCATTCATGTCAAACTGGCCTCTGGCCCATTCATTCTATCTTTCATGTCAAACTGGCCTTCAACCCATTCATTTTGTGTAGCAACATTTGTCCACCATTCAAATTAACGAACTTATAAGACTTACATAGGAGTAAGCAATTGGACAAATAACATACTTCAGATATCTTTATGAAGATATTACTCACAGTGATCGGTTGGATGATTTGCCCTAGAGCTTGACCTTACATATTACATAACACACATGGGTCACAAACGATTCAATTCGTTCCTTAATTCACATATTCCACTTTAGGCTTCTTTCTCATCCTTTTAACTCATTTACAATGCTTAATGCATGCCTAGGAGTACTTAGAAGTGAAAGAGAACGGAAAACGAAGCACATAATGCATTTTTAAAATTTCAGAAACAGGGGTCCCCCGCTCGAGCGTTGACTTCCCTGCTTGAGCGGACCCATAAGATCTGCAAAAGATCACACACATTATGCCCAAACATGGAAATCCATAGCAATTTCTTTCATGCATGCATCTATTGACTTCAAATTTATCAAATATAACACAATCCTTGTTTTTGATCACCATTCAACTTTGAATTGACAAAATTATAATATTAAACTCATGAATTCAGAATCAATTACTCACCTAGAAGCTCAATCTCCTCAATTTATGATCAAATCTTGAGTTGGCCTTCAAATTATTCAAGCTTCGATGATCAAACTTCAATTGTTCCCTCTCTCTCTCTAGTCGACCCTCTCTCTTTTCTTGGAGTTATCATCAGCCAAATTGAACAAAAGATAAGGATTGAACATATAATGGCCCTTATATAGCCCCTCTTAATCACATTATTTTAATATTAAATAATTGAGCACTTAATTAATCGTTCTGAATCTAATTATTTTGATTCGAATCAATTTTCAATTAAATTTCACTGTAGGTTGTAAAAATTATGCCAATCACAATGGCGCGGTCAATTTTGGTTTCTGTGGCCGATAGGGCCTTCAATTTAAATTGCAAAGCAGGTAATCAAATAGATATTCCTACGGTGAACAAATAGAAATTTAAAACCACATATTTTCACATAAATGGCACACAAAATCATATCAAACACATAATCATATTCATAATTAAGATAAATTAGCATAATACGGACTAGGGTTATCACAGTCTTCCCTCTTTTAGGAAGTTTGGTCCTCCAAACTTATTTACCTTCGTTGGGAAACAAATGTGGATAGCGTAGTCGCATTTCATCCTCTTTTTCCCATGTGGCATCCGTCCCATAGTGTTCTTTCCATTCCACTTTCACCATTGGGATGGACTTGCTTCTCAATTGTTTCACTTGCCAGTCAATGATTCGTTCTAGCTATTCGGCATACTCCATATTTTCATCAAGAGCTATCCGATGATAATCAATCACATGAAGCGGGTCCCAGAGATAACCCCTTAACTTTGACACATGAAATACATTATGGATTTGTTCAAATCCCGGTGGCAAAGCGACTTGGTAAGCAATCGGACCGAGCCTTTCCAAAATTTGAAACGGTCCAATGTAACGGGATGACAACTTACCCTTCTTTTCAAATCTGACTTGGCCTTTCATCGGAGTCACACAGATAAACACATGGTTACCAACCTCATACTCAAGAGGTCTTCTTCGAACGTCTGCATAATTTTTTTGTCGGTCTTGAGCTGTTTTGAGCCTTTGTTGAATAGTTTTGATTTTCTCAGAAGTGTCTTGCACAATTTCAGGCCCAAGTAAAGCTCTATCCCCGATTTCTATCCAATAGATCGGTGATCTACACCTTTTGCCATACAAAGCCTCGTATGGTGCCAAATCGATGCTGGAGTGGAAGCTGTTATTGTATGCAAATTCTGCAAGTGGCAAATAGTCTTCCCAACTCCCCTGAAAATCCAAGGCACACATTCTCAGCATATCTTCTAACGTCTGTATGGTCCGTTCTAATTGCCCATCTGTTTGTGGATGGAATGCAGTACTAAATCTCAGTTCTATTCCCATAGCTTCCTGCAAACTCTTCCATAATCTAGATACAAATTTCAGATCTCTATCCGACACAATAGATACCAGAACTCCGTGTAAATGGACAATCTCATCAATATATATTGTAGCCAATCTATAAGCATTAAATGTAGTTCTAACTGGTAAAAAATGTGCAGATTTAGTCAGTCTATCAACTACAACCCAAATAGAATCCATACCTCGAGGTGTCCGAGGTAGACCCACAACAAAATCCATGGTCACATGTTCCCACTTCCATTCAGGAATAGAGAGAGGTTGAAGTAGACCGCCGGGTTTCTAATGTTCAGCTTTAACTTGCTGACATTGTAGACACTTGGACACATATTCTACAATTTCTTTCTTCATTTTTGGCCACCAATAGCTTTGTTTCAAATCCCGATACATCTTATTGTTACCCGAATGCATAGAAAACACGGATTTATGGGCTTCATCTAAAATCCTTTTCTTTAGTTCTGAATATCTGGGACACACATACGGTTTCGAAATCTCAACACTTCATTTTCAATGCTAAACTCTACTTTCGGACTTGTTTCAAATTCATCAATCACTTTCTTGAGGAGTTCATCATCTTTCTGTTTCTGTTTAATTTCCTCAATGATTGCCGGTTCGTCTGAAATAGCGGCTATCAATCCGCCCTGTTCACACAATACCACTTCAATTTCAGATTTTTCAAAATCTTGCAAGATTTCCTTCTGTTCAGTAAGCAAACAAGCCATACTCCCCATTGATTTCCTGCTCAAGGCATCAGCAACTGTGTTAGCTTTCCCGGGGTGATACTGGATCTCAAGATCATAGTCTTTTATCAGTTCGAGCCATCTCCTCTGTCGTATGTTCAACTCCTTCTATGTAAAGAAGTACTTTAGACTTTTATGATCTGTGTAGACTTCACACTTTGCCCCATACAAATAATGCCGCCAGATTTTCAAAGCAAAAACAACTGGGGCCAATTCTAAATCATGCGTTGGGTAGTTCTTCTCGTGTGGTCTCAACTGTCGGGAGGCGTAAGCACTAACCTTCCGTTTCTGCATTAATACACAACCCAAACCTTTATAAGACACATCATTGAAAATTACAAAATTTCTCGTACCTGTGGGCAATGTCAATACTGGTGCAGTGGTCAGTCTCGTTTTCAATTCATGAAAGGCTGATTCTCTTTCGTCATTCCATTCAAATGATTGCCCCTTGCGTGTCAACTGGGTAAGAGGTACAGCTATCTTGGAGAAGGCTTTCACAAATCTCCTGTAATAACCAGCTAAGCCCATAAAACTACGGACTTTTGTCACATTTGTCGGTTTAGGCCAGTTCACAATTGCCTCTATTTTCTGTGAGTCCACTAAAATTCCTTCCTTGTTGATCACATGTCCTAAAAAGATAACTTCATCCAACCAAAACTCACATTTCTTCAGTTTAGCAAATAATTTCTTTTCCCTAAGTATTTGCAGGACAGTTCTCAAATGATGTTCATGTTCAAGTCTGTTCTTGGAGTATATCAAAATGTCATCAATAAAAACCACAAAAAATTCGTCAAGGTAGGTCTTAAAAATATGGTTCATTAGGTCCATAAATGCTGCAGGTGCATTAGTCACCCTGAATGGCATAACAAGAAACTCAAAATGTCCATACCTAGTTCTGAATGCGGTTTTCTCAACATCTTCTGCCTTTACTTTCAACTGATGATACCCGAATCTCAAATCAATCTTGGAAAATACTTGTGATCCCTGCAACTAGTCAAACAGGTCATCAATACGGGGTAAGGGATATTTATTCCTTATTGTTGCCTTGTTCAGTTCTCGATAATTGATACACAAACGTAGGGTTCCATCTTTCTTTTTCACAAATAGCACAGGTGCACCCCAAGGCGAAGCGCTAGGTCGAATAAACCCTTTGTTAACCAGGTCTTGCAACTGTTCTTTCAGTTCTTTCATTTCAGTGGTAGCCATTTTGTAGGGAGTTTTAGAAATAGGTTGGGTGCCTGGCATAGTCTCAATTGTAAACTCTATCTCCCTGTCCACCAATTCCCCTGGTAGTTCATTTGGAAACACATCTGAAAATTCTCTAACAATAGGGATATCATTCAATTCAACATTTATAGATTGTTCAGACAACACATAACACAAATAACCCTGACACCATTTCCTGATCAGTTTACATGCCATCATTGCAGATATTAAATAAGGTGGAGGTACTACCCCGTTACCCACAAACACAATTTCCTCTTGTTCTGGTGGTCTAAACACAACCCATTTTGTCACACAATCAATGGTGGCACAATATTTAGTTAACCAATCCATGCCCAAAATTACATCAATTATATCAAAGTGCCTAAAGTTCAAGGGCAACAAATCCACATACAAAATAGCATTCCCAATACGCATGTCGCAAAAACGATATACAGATTCACACAATACAGATTCCCCGGATGGAGCAGATATATATAGTAGATATGGCAATAATTCTAGAGGTCTACTTAATCTAGATGCAAATGCACATGTCACAAAAGAGTGTGTTGATCCGGAGTCAATTAACACAAAGGCATCCTGATTACATATATAAATAGTACCTGAGACGACTGCGTTGGCATTCCGTGTATCGCCTGAAACAAGCGCAAAAACTCTCCCTTGTCTCACGGTATCTCCGGTGGTAGTAGATCTCATAGTATTTCCTGGCTTCAGGATCGATGCAGTTGAGCTAACAGCTAGCTTCCCACTGTTCTGATTACAATCTCAGGCCATGTGCCCTTGTTTACCACATTTGAAACAGGCTCCTGACACATGATAACAAACCCTACGGTGCCTTTTGCTACAAATATTGCACATGTGAGATATGTCTCGGGAAGAATTTGAGGTATTTGAGGAGCCCGTGTTTTGCTTTTTCAAAAATTTCTTCTTTGAGAAGAAGCCTTGCCTTTTATTGCCTTTCCAGTCAGTTGTGGACTTAGTTTGTCTAGCTATGTTAACTTCTGATATTATGGCTCTGTCTAGCACCCCAAAGTAGGTTTCCAGCTTCAAGACATTCACCCTTTCTAAAATGTCACTTCGAAGCCCACCTTCAAAATGTTTCGCCTTCTTATAATCAATGTCAATCACGTGTGGTGCAAACCTGGCCAATTCAGTGAATTTGGCCTCGTACTCGGCTACAGTCATACTGTCTTGCCTAAGTTCCATGAACTCTGACACTTTCCTGTCCCGAACACATTGCGGGAAGTATTTATCATAGAAAATTTCCAAAAATTTCGTCCAGTCAACATCCTTGTGATTTTCACACATTAGCATCCACCATCTTCTTGCCTCGTCTTTTAGCATAAAGGTGGCTAGAAGTACTTTCTGTGTCTCCAAACATGGGAACACTTCAAACAGCTTTTCGATGCTGAGAACCCATGCTTCGGCTTTCAATGGATCTAATCCCCCGTGGAACTGTGGTGGTTTCATTTTCTTGAACTCTTTGGTGAGAGCTATTATTCGGTCACCATTCTGATTATCTGGCACAGGTGGTGCCAGAGGTGGAGGTGGAGGATGTGGTTGCTGCCACTGTTGTTGCCACTCTTGTTGTTGCCTCAATGTTTCTGCCTTTTCCTGAATCGACCTTTCCATTCTTTCCATTCTGGCAGTAGAGGACTCCTCTATCTTATCACCTCATGTTCTCACCATCTAATTAAACTTGCATTATACTTTATACAAAAGGTTCACAGGTATGCATCTTCTAAAGAGCATACATATTCAAATAATTTGCAATGCAAGCAAATTAAAAACTTATGGCACATAATTGTTCATATCAAAACACTTAAGTATATTCTCGATGCTTCCAAATTCATACTTAACACATGAATGCATCCTAGATCTTTTCTAGACGCTTATTATTCTTTTGGAAAAGTGTGTGAGTTATTAACTCGTGCTCTGATACCACTCTATCATGACCCGAACCCGCCCCTATGGGTTAAGGACATAACCGGCCAGTAATCGCGGGATTACCTATGGCCTCAAACCGTATCAGACTTAACTCATCAGAGTAAAGGGGCCAAATGGAAGCAAAATTTAAAACTTTGTCCATAGAGCGGTGCTTATGTGGCACATCATAACAAACCATACATATACATATTAGTAACTCACATCAGAAAGTACAATAGCATAAGGTTCTGTACAGACAGGATCATTCAAGTCTAAATCAGCCTACCAAAACTATATACAAACATAAACCAAAGTCCTCGCCAACAAGTAAAAATAAAATAAAATAGCAGAAGGGCGAAGACTGGTCTCATGCGTGAGAAGCAAGGGCTGACTCTTCAAAACCTTAGTTGTCCCACACAAACTTCACTGAGGCTGGGTTTGGATCTCTCTTGGCTCACCTACAAACACATGAATGAGCGTGAGCGAAAGTCCAGTGAATAATATCAAATAAAGAAGATGCAAGATGCATTAGGACAATATACATCGGACGGCCTTGGGCCCAATTCATATTTCTATTTAATACATATATATGCATAGGTCAAATAGCTGCGGTTCCAAACACGTCGGACGGCCTCGGGCCTAATCCATTCATGTCAGACTGACCTTTTACCCAACCATTCTTTCATTCATGTCAGACTGGCCTTTGGTTCAATCATTCTTTCATTCAGACTCATACTGGCCTCTGGCCTATTCGTTCTATCATTCAAACTCATACTGGCCTCTGGCCCATTCATTCTATCATTCAGACTCATACTGGCCTCTGGCCCATTCGTTCTATCATTCAAACTGGCCTTTGGCCCAATCATTCTTTCATGTCAAACATTTGTCCACCATTCAAATTAACAAACTTATAAGACTTACATGGACGTAAGCAATTGGACAAACAACATATATCTTTATTAAGATATTACTCACAGTGATCGGTTGGTTGGTTTGCCCTGGAGCTTGACCCTACACATCACATAACATACATGGGTCACAAACGATTTAATCCGTTCCTTAATTCACGTATTCCTCTTCAGACTTCTTTCTTATCCTTTTAACTCATTTACAATGCTCAATGCATGCCTAAGAGTACTTGGAAGTGAAAGAGAACGGAAAACGAAACACAAAATGTATTTTCAAAATTTTAGAAATAGGGGTCCCTGCTTGAGCGGACCCATGAGGTCTGTAAAAGTACTGGTTACATCAATTTCACGTTCGAGCACGAACTCAGACGCTCGTACTGAAGGTCTGTCTACATAGCTCCCCGCTCGAGTGGACACCATGTCTGCAAAAATATTGGGAGCCCGAATTTCACGCTCGAGCGGCGGTTCTCCCGCTCAAGCGGACATCAAATTTTCTGGATTTTCCAGAACATGTTCTTGAGCTTCAACTTGATATTCAAAGGCTCTAAATGCATGATTTTGGCTCAAACTTCACATATACATATACCAACAGGGTATAAACACCAAATTACAACATTATGAAGCTCAATTCCAAGAATTACTTACATGCATGACTCAAATTAACCCAAACTCATCACCAACATATTAAATTCAAACATTCAAAACTCACACCTCCATGATTTGCACATGCGTGTGAGAGATACTCATTATTCCCAACTTAATTAATGAAGAGATGATCAAATACATGGACTTCAACCAAAATTCAACATGGATTGCACACTTTACGCCCAAATATGAAAATTTATAGCAATTTCTTACATGCATCCATCTATTGACTTCAAATTCCACAAAACCAACTCAATCTCATCATAGTCAATTTAATTCATGCTCTTGATCATTATTCAAACTTGATTTCACAAAATTACAATTTGAAATCCATGAATTTACTTACTTAGAGGCTTTAATCTCCACAAATTCTAGTTGAATCTTGAGTCTAACCTTTCAATTTCTCAAACTTGAGCCAAACACACAATTCTCCTTCTTTTTCCCTCTCTAGCCGACCCTCTTCCTCTCTCTTAGAGTTGATATCAGCCCAAAAATAAGAAAAGAGAGGAATTGAGCATGTAATGGCCCTCTAATTCACTTAATTTTAATATTAAATAATTGAGCACTTAATTCATTAATTTAATCCATTAAATTTGATCCAAATCAATTTCCAATTAAATTTCACCGTAGGCTCTAAAAATTATGCCAATCACAATGGCAGAATCAATTTCAGGTTCTATGGCCGATAAGGCCTTCAATTTAAATTCCAAAGCAGATAATCAAACAGATATTCCTACGGTGAACAGATAGAAATTTAAAACCACTTATTTTCACATAAATGGCACACATAAACATATTAAACACATAATCACATTTATAATAAGGACCAATTAGCATAATATGAAACAGGGTTATCACATTACCTATGAACCATGTTGGTTTGATTCCTTGCAAAGGGATATGCAGGCAACTTTCCAGTTCAACCAACTGCATCTGCATTTTGATTGCTTGCCCAAGTCTTATGACCTTATCAAATGAGTCGTCTTTGGGCTTTGACATTCACTCACGCCATTTCATGACTCTGAGCTTTGTCAAAGAGGAGAAGCTGTAAACATCTCATTTTTGACCGCCCTTAAGACTTGGGCACCTTATGTGAACACTCAATGATGAATTAGTACGTTGTACAATTGTTCAATTTCCTTAGCAAAAGGTTTCAATTTTCCAACTTCAAAGCCCAAACCTTGCACCCCCCTTTAAACCAAAACCTAATTTTCTTCTAGCTTGACCACTCAGAGGCCTGCTAGCAAACAGGTGGTCGACATGCCAATTTTAGTGGCCAACCGTCCTCTTCCATGGCCGGCCAGCTAGGTTTCCTGGCAGACAGATATTTGTTGCCAGCTATCCCCTCCATGTGCATGCCTTGCAACAGCTAGCTCCATGCAAATATTTTCGACTAAGAAACCTATTTTTCTATAAATAGATGACCATCCCTTATCGTTTTAGGTTAGAAAAATTCTCCAAGTACCCAAACCTTGCTAAAGACTCTCACTCTCTATCTTGCAATAGATATACAATATACATAAAATTCCTAAACAAATATTTTTAGTCTCCTTGCTGAGATTATTGAGCTAAAATTTCAGCTCTTGAGAGTGAGCGTTTTGTGGTTTGTGAACAAAAGATTGTCTTCTCTTCAAAGGTATAACTCTTGCCATCTTTTGCCTACACTTCACTCCTCTTTTTCTTGGTATTTATACTCTGTTTTGAACTGTTTTTGTGGGATGAAACTTGTGATTTAAAAGCTACTCAAGGTGGAGGGGTTAACCATGCTTTCTTGAACCTTATTACATTCTCAACATTTAACTATTGAATTTCAGAGTTTTCAAAGGCTAAAACATGTGATTTTAAGGTCCAAAAAGTGGAGGGGTTGGCCACCCCTCCTCAGGCTTGCTTACTAGTTTTTGTTCTATTCCATTTTGCTTGTTTTTTTAGCCTCTTTTTTTTTTCCCCCAAGTAATTTCAGCACTATTTTTGTTGTTTTGGGGGATGTTTTAATTGTTTTCTTAGTTTATACTTTGAATATCATGCGTGTCTTATTATAAGTCCTCATAGATTTGGTGGTTTAGGCCTTAGCCACCAATCTATTTGAGTTGATAGCTTTTTTATTTTTTATTTTTTATTCCATAGTTTTCATACATAATCTCACACTTGTAATAATCATCTCTTCAACCTCCCTCATTTTTTGGTTTTCTTTGTTTAAGAGTTGTTTCAAACAATTGATTGTTGTTTAAGGTATGAGAAAGAGACCTTCCATGTTTAATGGTTTAATCTCTTCGGAGGTTCATCACAAAGGCATTACATATCTCACATGCCAAGCACAACTTATTGTTTGACACTTCTCTTCATTAGTGGATGTAATTATCATTTTTGGACAAAATGAATAAAGAATGGCAAGGTAATGTAAAAGAAGTTAAAATTGGAATAAAAAGTGGTAAAGAGTAATATAATTTGTTTGGGTTCAATCGGACGTTATATTGAACCTATTGAGTCTTGAGTCATTACGTACTCTTTAGTGATGTTAATGAGTCAATAATCAATGTCTACTACTTCCCTTGAGGCAACTCCATGATAGGGAGGAGGTTTTGTTGGTCTTCTATTGCATTTGTTGATCTTTTGTCCTATCGATCCATAAATCATCATGCAACAACCTTGTGACAATTGTTGGTTTGTTACTCGGGTCTACTCCTTCCTTGATCAGTTTCATGATAGGGAGAGACAGAAAGGATAAACATCCCCTAGAAACACTCTATTTTTTCTCTATTTCAATTTTGAAACAGCGGGGCAGAACCCAAAAATAGTGGCCGGTAGGCCATCACTCCATCCAAGTTGGCCACCTTTTTGTGTGCAGGTAATGTCATTTTCATGACACAACAAAGCAGAAGCTGAGGCAAAAACAAAATTATTTTCTGACTGCAAACAAAACAGAATCTGGCAGCAAAGCAAAGGAGTTTCCGGGAGGATGTTCTCGATTGTACGTGTGGTTCTTTGACTCCCGTTCGAATTCATTAGGTTGTAGCTCTTAGATTAATTAATGTGTTGTAACTAGTTAATTAAATTCCTTCGAATGTGTAATGATTAGTTAAATTTAGCTTATTCATTCATTTGGATTTGTAATAAGTAGTTATTTCGAACATTGATTCGGACCCTCCTGTGTGAGGGCGAACTTGTAATATTGTGTATGTCTTCCAACTCCCATTTCTTTCTCCCTTTTATTTACTTGCTTATGATGGTTGCATTCACATCTTGGTTTCATATCATTACATTGCATAAATATCCATTTTTTTCATACATCGGGTTCGATTCATCATTCTAACATAATTTCCATTTCTTACTTCCTTGAATATGTGCATTATGGCATGCTTTGGGTTGAGCCATACGACATATTAATAAACCGAACCTAATAATTGCATTTTGTATGTGTTGCATTAGTCACTTGTATATTAGAGCATGCATTTTTCTAACTATTTTCTTCTATTTTGGCTTGCCTCGGTTGAGTACTAAGTAAGCATTTTTGTTTTAGCATATTGCATGCGTGTTGGTGTTTCCATATCAAGTATGTTTTCTATGAGGCTAAGTGCTTAGTTGATACACCTCTTGAATGCCAGTGGATGAGGCTTTTTCACTTAAGTTTGGATAATTTGATTAATGTACATGTGAGCTTACTTTTTCAAAGTAGCACATATTTGCAACTCTTTTTGAAACAAACATGAAATCAAAACATTCCAAAATGGGCTTGTTGGTCTATACTTGTGTGCATCACATAGTAAAGATAGCATAGTAATCGAAACAAGAGCATATACAGTACATAAGAATCACATCATGATTAGTGGAGACCGAGTTTTGATCGGGTGAGTGTGGTGCTCAATTCATGACCTTCCCCTCTCATACCTAAGTTACCGAGCCGAAAGACTTTGGTTATGACGGACAAGTGGCCTTTGGCACGAGTCATGGGTTTCCTAAATTTCTCAATTTATGTGGCAACTCTGAAATCTGGAAAGGCAGTCCATTTTTGGCATTTCTGATTGTAAATCGATTTTCCAAAGATTTGCCAGATTTGGACTCCTTTGTGTTTTTCTGTTTCACATTGCACTTGTGAAACCAGATTCAGAACCACGGGAGTCCGAACTGTAAGGCTATTGTATTTGAGGAGACTAAATCCCTCTGAGGAGCACAAAAACCAAACTACAACAATTAACATACAATTAGCCTTAAAAAAAATAAAATAAAATGAAAATTGACTATTTTGATTGTTCAATGGTAACAAAAATGATTGTTCAATCAACAAACATAGTAACAAAAATAACAAACAAACAACTAACTTTAATAATAATAATAAATCATACCAAAATACAATGTGAATGTTCACAATTTGTAATTAACATACAACTAGTCTTAAAAAAAATAAACTAATACCAATATGAAGATTTACATTGCAACGTGAAAATATAAAATAAAAGTGAAAAACGTAAAAATCGACTATTTTGATTGTGCAATGTTAACAAAAATGGTTGTTTAACTAACACATATATAGTAATGAAAACAATAAACATACAACTAACTTGTGAAAAAAAAAAAAAATTAGAAACTTATACCAAAATATAATGTGAATATTCATAATTTACAATTAACATACAACTGGCCTTAAAAAAACTAAATTCCCACCAATATGAACATTTATACTACAACATGAAAACATGAAACGAAA
The DNA here is from genome assembly GCF_004153795.1 of Camellia sinensis. NCBI lineage: Eukaryota > Viridiplantae > Streptophyta > Magnoliopsida > Ericales > Theaceae > Camellia > Camellia sinensis. The sequence goes on from NW_021024888.1 coordinate 2,789,507, forward strand.
TGGAAAGAAAAAAAAAATCGACTATTTTGATTGTTTAATAGCAACAAAAAATGATTGTTCAAACAACAAGCATAGTAACAAACAATATACAAAAAATATATATAAGAAAAAATCATCAAATACATATTAACGCACCTTTTTAGAAAAATCTGTATATATCAATTGTACAAGCATGCAATAATCATCACTTGAATAATCATGTTGATCAAGTTTGTGCTCCTCCAAATGTCATCCTAACACCTGAAAACACAAATGAGAGCAAGCCAACGGGTGTGTGCCGGAAACCCCTCCAATGCTTAAGTCAGTAACTAGACTAAGGAAGAAAAAGCTCTGTAAATTCAGGAATAATAATTGTAATACCTAAAATTAGGGTTGGTTTGAGCTTTTGTAGGTTCCACATGGCATAATCCTAGTAGGATCTAACACTCCTTTGTAGAGTCCTCATAGGAATCACATTCCTAATGGATAATGCTTATCCATTAGCACCCTTCTTACTATAAGCCAAGTGAGATTGCACGATTCTTTACATGGCTTCCAGTTGAGCTGTTGAACTAATTTTTCTCTACCTACCACCAACTTAGCCATGCAATGCACAACACCGTGCAAGACTAAAATGGTGCGCCGCCAAGCTAACGTTGCGCGACTATTTTCCTAGCTCAATCAAAGCTTCATTTCCAATTTCGTTTGACTACCTTCCCATATTGCGCGGTCAAAGTGCTCACTGTCACTAGAACATAGGTCAGTCTAAGAATATGGCAACTACTAGCTTGGTCAAACTCATTTGACTAGTTTGACCTACGTGTGGCCCAAACCTAGTTGTCTCTACTATGTAGCTCGGTGTGCTAGCACGACCCAATTCTTAGGTCTATTTCCACCTAGCTTGGCCCAATTTGGCTTTAGAAATTACCCTATCAATTTCCCCTTAATTCCATCTGCGATGCATGATTGGGATTGCTCTGTCCAAGCGAGCTAAGATATTTCACATTATTGAGCTGATCAAGAATGCTTGTCTAAAAAACCTACTCGGTTTAAAGCGGTCCTTTCATTCGTACAACACATTCACCAATCACTCTGATACGATGTCCTTTCTGAGACACGTTGCTTGCACTAACTGAACCCGTACAAATGCTGCAACCGTTACGCACAGCTGTCCAAATTTCAAATCTTCTTGCCCCTTTGCATACTATATATATAACCGATACATATACCTCATAGCCTTCACTGTTCATCTTCTTCAATTATGAACCCTAAAACCAGAGACAAAACCCTTCGACTTCTAGCACTTCAGCCCCAGATCAAAACATTTCCTCTACAGCAACTGATTCATCATCACCGAATGATCCTCTCTTTCGATTGTAAGCTAGCTCAGCTCCCAAATCGGTAAGTTTCTCATATCTTTCAATATTTTTCCATGGTAGTTTATCATGTTCATCATGTTCTTAGCATGTTTCACTAGCTATATGGCTAAATGTACCTTATAAATGGCATTATAGTGCCCATAATCACTAAAATATGGATAAAATTGAGGCCAAAACTGGATTAGCAGTCCAGAAAATACTTTAACTTCCATTTTCTGAGATGAACACCAAATAGGCTGGGAAAAACTAACGAAGAACTATAATTTTGATCCAAAATCTCTTTGGAACTGAGCAAATTTCAAGTTTGTGGTATTTTTGGCTAACAAAGAGCACTACTGCTCTGGGACTAAGCTACAACCAAACCTTGGTATGTGGCCGATCTAAAACCTGCACTACAACAAAACTCACTTTTAATGACATAAAATGCACGTTGGGGTGAGGATTCTACGACGCACAATGTAAAGCCGTATAATAACTGTAACAACCCTAACCTATGATTAGCCTATAATCCATGCTTAAGACTGCTTCATACATAATTAAGATGAAATTCTACGTTAATTGCACGTGTTATATGTTATTTTCATTTATCTCTGTTTGTTGTAGAAATATCTGTTTGTGTTTTTGTTTCATTATGCGAATTGAATGCCTTATTGGCATCCGATCACGAAATTAACTCAGTTTCGTTGGTGAATGGCCGGTGACTAAATCAGCAGTCGATGGGAATTATACACTGCCGATGGGAATTTCCCCCAGCCGGTGGTATTCTGCAGTGTGCAAGGAATCTGTCCCAGAATTTTGGCATTTTTCAGAAAAGCAAGGCAGTAAAACAGAGGTAGCAATGATATGGTGCGGGCTTTCCGGGCGAGACGGATTCGAGCATGCATCATTCGCGCATCCCGAGACGGGGGCTGTGGCCACCTTCCCTTTTGTTTACATTCATTCTGCTAAGTAAATTAGAAATTCTGTAATAATTTTATTTGCTTATCATTCGGACTGTAATATTTATTTGGTCCCTCCGAGTGAGGACGGTTATGTAATAAGTGTGCGTGAGTGTGTATATGTCTTCCAACCTCACGTCTTTCTTCCCTTTTATTTACCTGCTTATAATGGTAGATTAGGGCATTTTTCGAATTAGCATACCTTATGCTATGCATGTGTGCATTCATGCATTCGTATTGCATGCACCGGGCTCGGTACATCATGCTAACTGCATTCGAACTTCAATTCCAAATTGAATACGTGCATCAATTGACCACATTTCACATGCCATGCTTAGGTTAGCCGAGCCTACTTCGATTGCTTCCTGTGTGTGTTGCATTAGGCAAATTAACATGAGCTAGGACATGCATGTTTGCTAACTAGTTTATTGTTTTGGTACGTAGTACGATGTAAGTATTTTCACTTTAGCATCTTGCATGAGTGTGAATGCTATCATGACAGCATGCTTACCATGTGACTAGATGCTTATGTGAGATAAACTGTTTGAATGCCTGTGGGTGAAGGTTGGATTGTTTGAGTTGGAAAAACTCGTTGAAATCCGTGTTTTAGCCTACTTGCGAGTAGCAAATTCCAAAGTATTTTTCAAAACAAACGGATATGCAATGCTTGTTTCCAAATTAGGCAATCTAGTCTATACTTGTTTGTCGTGCGCATAACATAGTAATTCTAGGCTAATAACTGGGATAAGAACACATAACATTTTCAAAATCGGATATCATGGTTAGTAGAGGCCGGTCTTCGGACCGGGCGAAAGGGGGTGCTCATAGCTGACCTTCCCTGATCGTACCCAAGCTCCCGAGCCGAGACAACTCCGGTGATGACGGACATGTGGCCTTCGGCACCGAGTCAGGGTTTCCTAAATTTCCTCATTAAAAAATATTTAGGTGGCGACTCTGTATCTGGTAAAGCAGTCCATGTTTGGCACTTCTTTCCTAAAATCTGTTTTTTCAAAACGATTTGCCAGATTTGGACTCTTTGGTTCAGATTAAGAACCGTGACAACAAATCGAGTCCGAACTGTAGCGAAGCCCCCCACGCGGGCGCGTCTACAACTAGTTTGACCTACATGTGGCCCAAACCTAGTTGTCTCTACTATGTAGCTCGGTGTGCTAGCACGACCCAATTCTTAGGTCTACTTCCACCTAGCTTGGCCCAATTTGGCTTTAGAAATTACCCTATCAGTTTCCCCTTAATTCCATCTGCGATGCATGATTGGGATTGCTTTGTCCAAGCGAGCTAAGATATTTCACATTATCGAGCTGATCAAGAATGCTTGTCTAAAAAACCTACTCGGTTTAAAGCGGTCCTTTCATTCGTACAACACATTCACCAATCACTCTGATATGATGTCCTTTCTGAGACACGTTGCTTGCAGTAACTGAACCCGTACAAATGCTGCAACCGTTACGCACAGCAGTCCAAATTTCAAATCTTCTTGCCCCTTTGCATTCTATATATATAACCGATACATATACCTCATAGCCTTCACTGTTCATCTTCTTCAACTATGAACCCTAAAACCAGAGACAAAACCCTTCAACTTCTAGCACTTCAGCCCCAAATCAAAACATTTCCTCTGCAGCAACTGATTCATCATCACCGAATGATCCTCTTTTTCGATTGTAAGCTAGCTCAGCTCTCAAATCGGTAAGTTTCTCATATCTTTCAATATTTTTCCATGGTAGTTTATCATGTTCATCGAGTTCTTAGCATGTTTCACTAGCTATATGGCTAAATGTACCTTATAAATGGCATTATAGTGCCCATAATCGCTAAAATATGGATAAAATTAAGGGCAAAACTGGATTAGCACTCCAGAAAATCCTTTAACTTCCATTTTGTGAGATGAACACCAAACAGGCTGGGAAAAACTAATGAAGAACTATAATTTTGATCCAAAATCTCTTTGGAACTGAGCAAATTTCAAGTTTGTGGTATTTTTGGCTAACAAACAGCACTACTGCTCTGGGACTGAGCTACAACCAAACCTTGGTATGTGGCTGATCTAAAACCTGCACTACAACAAAACTCACTTTTAATGACATAAAATGCACGTTGGGGTGAGGATTCTACGACGCACAATGTAAAGCCGTATAATAACTGTAACAACCCTAACCTATGATTAGCCTATAATCCATGCTTAAGACTGCTTCATACATAATTAAGATGAAATTCTACGTTAATTGCACGTGTTATATGTTATTTTCATTTATCTCTGTTTGTTGTAGAAATATCTGTTTGTGTTTTTGTTTCATTATGCGAATTGAATGCCTTATTGGCATCCGATCACGAAATTAACTCAGTTTATGTGCTATTTAGAACTTTTAGAAGTTAATGTTAGGTTTAATTGAAATCTGATTCGGAATCAAACAATTAGAATAAATTGATCCTAATTAACTAACCTTAACTCAAATTCATTAAGGCAACCTAATTAAGCCTATATAAGGCTTATTTGACTTAACACCCTCAAGTTACACTCACTTCATTTTATTTGAGCTCAAAACGTGAGAAGAGATGGAGAAGAAGAGCTTGAGGATTGACTTCAACAAACAAAAGAGGAAAGGGAGAATTTAGAAGGAGAATTGGGAATTGGCCTTCTAGCTTAAGGATTTGGACATCTAGAGTACAATTGAACACTTAAGGTAAGAAGTCAAGCCTTTAGCTTTGTAAGTAAGGCACTTAACACATGAATGCATGAGAAATAAGTTGAATAATACATGAATTGAGCTTAAGAGGGTAGAAATGAAGAACAATCTTGCATACATGCATAATTCGCAAAGTTTTGAAGTTGTTTTCAAAGAATTTCCACATGCAAGTTTATTTTTGGCCTTAGTGTAAGAATTTAACATGTTTTTGAACTAAATATCTCATTTGATCATGATTTGGAGGCCTTGAATTCAATTTAGTTCATGCAAGTTATGTTCTCTAAGCTTCAAGTTTTGTTTTGCATAATTGGCAAAGCTTTTAGGCTTGATTTTGTGAAATGGTTTGTAATTCATCAGATACTATGAGTTTCTCAATGTTTTACTAAGTTTTGGCCCAAACGGAGGTGTTTTGATGCTTTGAAAATGGATTTTGAACTTGAATCAGTAATTTGAAATTCCTGAATTTGTACTCTTCACTCGAGCGGTAGATTTTGCGATCGATCGAAGAATGCGCGCTCCTAGTACTTTTGCAGAGTTTGGGGGTTAACTCGAGTGGTAGAACCTACACTCGAGCAACCACCTTTATTTTTGATCCTATGCTCGAGCGTAAGGAGTTGTGCTCGAGCATGAAATGAGAGCTCCTAGAAGTTTTGCAGAGTTTTACAGACTGTTCGAGCGACCGATGTTACGTTTGAACGGTGGCCCTATTTACTTAGTCTTTGGCTCGAGCGTTCGTTGAGTGAAAAAATCATGCAACTAGTACTTTTGTAGACTTTGCAGACCGCTCGAGCGACCGATGCTGTGCTCGAGCGGACTACCCTGTTTTTGAAAATTTGACTAAGTGTTTCAAGTAACATTTTGGCATTCTCATTGCATCATAGGCATTCCTAAGCCTTAATTAAGACATAATAATGAGGATAAGGACTAGAAACACACCAGGATAAAAAGAAATGAGTTAAGTATTTTCGAGTGTGTGTTTCAACATGTATCTGCTATGTGTTTGTGTAGGTCACGTGCCATAGACTATCTGATCCATCTGCTTTATATGTTCTATTATTAGAGCCATCTATGAGTAATAACTCCATAAATTTAGGTTTGACTTTAGTCATTTTCTGATGATATGAAATGATTAGTTTTCTGAAATGCTATGTTTTATATGAATGAATGATTGCCTAAGTTTCTGAAAGGTATTCGTAGCATCCTTAGCATCATATGATATGCGTCCCCTTATGGGTCATCGAAATGCCTTTATGGCCGTCCCTTTATGGTTTATTGGAAACATCTCTGTGCACATGAGTCATCGCAATGCCTTTATGGCCGTCCCAAATATAGGTCGTCAGATTTGTTAGCGCTAATAGATGTACCACATATGATCATATGCAAAATCTGAATATGAATATCAATATGAGTATGAATCTGTTTCTGAATTTGAATTTTGATTTCTGAATCTGTTATGGACATCACTGATTAAAATCTTTACTTTGTTATTATTCACTGAGCTCCAGCTCACTATATTATTTATGTATGTAGGTGAGTAGGCACATGATCAGGTCTAAGCTACTGCCTAAAGAGTTTTTGGTCAGCCAGCCATAGTGCCTCCCAAGGAGGTTCCCGAACTAAAATGTGGTCAAGTTTTGTGGACTTGTTATGACAATTGTTTCCTTTTTGTTCAAGTTTGAACTTGACTTTTGGTTTATCTGTAATGTGGTGACGTAAGACTAATGTAATTATGACGTCATGTATTTGTATATAAGTTTTAAATTTTTTGTCCCATGTATCTACACAACTCTATGGACATTATTTGTTGGTATTTGCTTCCGCTAGCCCCTGTATTTTGTTTAATTTGTTCAGAGGCCTTTGATAATCCCAGGATTACTGGCCGGTTACGACATTAAACCTACAGGGGCGGTTTTGGGTCGTGACAAAAACCAGTCATGGAAAGTCATTCACTTCAATGGCATGTCGCAGTATGCCGTTAAAAATCCTTTAACAACGGATCTTGTGCATCGTGTTTGACTTTTCTACAACTACTTTTGCATGCCGTTAATTCAAGGGACAAACCACGACGATTATTTCTAGTCATTGAATGTCTAATACAATGGCCTATTTTGCCTACCGTAGATAGCCCAATTTTTATAGCATTTATTGCATGCCGTAGAATATATATATTTTTTTCAAAAAAAATTCAGTAGGTTTTATTTCACCTATTCTGTACAATCTAAGAAAACATTACAAACAAGTTTTACAAAAGCATATATATAAATATCAATTAACCACCAAAATATTATTTCAAAACATCCACACACACAATATATATATATATCAATAAGTTTTGAACATCCAAAAACTATCTATACATTCCAAACCATTCAAAAACTATGTTTCTAGACAATAAAAATTTTCCTTAAGTTCAAAACGTTCAAAATGATCCAAAAAAAATCCTTAAGTTCTAAACCATCCAAAAGCTATCCTTAAATTCAAAACCGCTACTGAGGGGCCTTTTGTCTTATTACGGGCCATGTCGAAATATTATTTCCTCAAGGGGTATCCTAAGGAACAAGGAAGAGGCTCAGCTCAACTCAACGCCCACTTTGGAAAACCTATCAGCTTGACTTGGAAAGCAACATAGCAATATAAAAGAAATAATTGAATACTGAAATGAATGAGTGGCAAGATTAATAAAATAGTTAACATGTATGCAATAAAGACAAAATGCCTGAATAATAAAAAGTGATAGGATTCAAATTGAAGGTGGGCATAGAAGCTGAAAGAGGATGGACCAAGATATAGGCATACCAGACAATGGTCCAAAATGAGGTAGAGTGAGGTTTATAGTCCCAAGTAAAATAAAGTGGCACAACTAGATTCATTTAGCCACCGTATGGGTGGCTAATATAAGGGTGCGTATGATGCCAAAAAAAAATAAAAATTGAAACCTCTAAATATGGTAAAAATCATGTCTATATGGATTGTAAAACATTGTTGAATGTGAGTCGATTAAATTCACTGGTATACATAGGGGAGACAAGAACTGACTTCTTTCACTTGCACTTGCACTTGAACTTGAACATTCAGAAGTCCCTTTTTCTTATTGTACCATCTAGTAAGCTGCTTGGTGTTGATATGGTCTAAACACTAGAATCAAGTCAAGTATGCCATCTTCCAGCATGGGATCCCCTTTGTATGAATTATGCCAGAAACAAACTCGATGTGAAGTCAAAAATTAAACAACCAAACATTTGAAATTCAAATCAAGTTGAGGACAAATTTATATGGTGTTGAAACTCACTTTGAGGGCATTGCATGACAAATTTATATGGTGCTAAAACTCACTTTGAGGACAAATTTATATGAGATTCACATGCATCAAATGCACTCTTAAGTATCTTAACTCAAATGATAACGCATGATAAAACTACTAGACTTACTCCTCATCCACCCACATACCACCACAATTACTGTATACACCTGCAAGTGAAAAAAAAAAAAAAAAGTTTAGCTCAATCAAAGCTCGTTCGAACTCGGCTCGTTAATTTTTTTTTTACGTTCAAGCTCGAGCTCGTTAAATTTTTAATAAACAAGCCCAAACATTCTAAAGCTTGGCTCGTTAGCTGGCTCATTTAATATTTATTATTCATATATCAAATAATGTAAAAATATGTGTGTTAATTGTGTGTTATATAAATGTACTATCTATAGTTAACCAATATTTACATTTATATTTTTTAAATATATAAATAACATATTTATCTTATTTTTTATACATATTTTTACGTTATTTAATAAATTTTTTAACTCGTTAAGGTTCGTGAACAAGCTCGAGCTCAAGTCAAGCCTAAGCCAACTCGGCTTGAGTTCGGTTCATTAAATTTTTATTAAACTCAAGCTCAAGCTCGAGTTTGTTAAAATATTAATAAACAAGCCCAAACGTACTAAAGTTCGGCTAGGCTCTACTTGCCTCGTTTGCAGCCCTAGCTGCACCTCATTATTAGACTTCTGTTTTCTATACTTTAAGGTTATGTTTCTATCAACAAGATAAAAAGAAAACTAACTACTCACCATTTTAGTCTTATTTACTACCCCTAGGTTAAAGTTTTAACACTAAATTTAAATCCAAATTGTGTTGTAGAAGATCTATTTTTTGTTGATTCCTCGCATGTAACAATCGTGAAATATCTTTAAGTTGCCAACGACAATAGGATTTCATTTCAATTAAGGAAATGCAAATACTATTGGCACTAATATGGTCTAAGCACTGGAATCAAGTCAGGTATGTCATCTTCCAACATGGGATCCCCTCTGTATGAATTATATCAGAAACATAATCGATGTGAAGTCAAAAATTGAACAACCAAACGTTTGAAATTCAAATCAAGTTGAGGACAGATTTATATGGTGCTGAAACTCACTTTGAGAGCAGTGCATGACAAATTTATATGGTGGTAAAGCTCACTTTGAGGTCAAATTTATATGAGCTTCACATGCATCAAATGCACTCTTAAGTATCTTAACTCAAATGATAGCACATGATAAAACTACTAGATTTACTCCTCATCCACCCACATACCACCACAATTATTGTATACACCTGCAAGTGAAAAAAAAAAAAAAAAAACACCCCGAAGTAATAGATAACATTAAGGTGCTTGATAACACAATAAATCAAAACATATGATATGCTAGTTCAATGATATGTGTTCTGTTTTTCACCTTTGTTTAAAAGTTTATTGGTGGAAGAAGTTTTCTCAGCTTTGTTCATGATCAGTATTTGGTGATAGCTCTAATATGACACAACTTAAGTGCAAAGTTGCACCTAGGACTACAAATGAACAGAGTCGTTCATGAACAGGCTCGAGTTCACCTCGGTAAGAGCTCGTTTGAACTCTATTAAGATTTTAACGAACTTAAATTTGAACTCGAGTTTAATAAAAATTTAACGAACTGAACTCGAGCCGAATTGGCTTAGGTTTGACTCAAGCTCAAGCTTGTTCACGAGCCTTAACGAGCTAAAAAATTTATAAATTCATACTTGCGTCTGAGACTAAAGTCACAATTAAAACTTTGATTATACAATTATATATACAATATATATCAACATTTTAAAAAAAGATAATATTTTATCAAAATAATAATATTTACTACCACTATTATGTAAATGTACTATCTATAGTTAACTATTATTTACATCTATATTTTTTAAATATATAAATAACATATTTATCTTATTTTTTTTATACATATTTTTACATTATTTAATAAATTTTGACTCGTTAAGGCTTGTGAACAGGCTCAAGCTTGAGTCAAGCCTAAGCCAACTCGGCTTGAGCTCAGTTCGTTAAATTTTTATTGAGCTCAAGCTTGAGCTCAAGCTCAAGTTTGTTAAAATCTTAATAAACAATTCCAAACATACTAATGCTCGGCACGGCTCGGTTCGTCTCGTTTGCAGCCCTAGCTGCACCTCATTATTAGACTTGTGTTTTCTATACTTTAAGGTTGTGTTTCTATCAACAAGATGGAAGGAAAACTAACTGCTCACCATTTTAGTCTTATTTATTACCCCTTGTTTAAAGTTTTGACACTAAATTTGAATCCAAATTGTGTTGTAGAAGATCTATTTTTTGTTGATTCCTCACATATAACAATTATGAAATATCTTTAAGTTGCCAATGACAATAAGATTTCATTTCAATTAAGGAAATGCAAATACTATTCATCAATGTCCATGGAGTATTAAAGGAAAATTAAATTTCAAATAACATCATATTCTACTTTTCCACTCCCTCAAATATCAAAAGTTGTGAGTGCCCTTTTAAATCACACAATTTATAACAATTACAGTAAAAATCACTACCCACGTGAAGATTGTATCACCTGTTAGTAATCAAATCAATCACAATGTAAATAAACATATCACTTAGTACTAGAGTTTTATGATGGTAAAATAGGTGAGAACAACATTGGTCCTTTTTCTCTTTGGATAGGGAGATATTTTAAATGTTTAAATGCTTCAAGGCCTATTCTCATAATTAATTTCATATTTTCTAAGACATTCTGTTGATCTTAAAATGAACATTTAAAATTTTTAATTAATAATTTTCTCCTTTTTTTTTGTTTTTTGGTTCTCTTTTTGGTTTAATTGTAATTATTCTAAGAATTAGAAATTAGTCTAAAGTAACTCTCCATTTTTTTTTTCTAATTATATTTTTGGTAATAACAGCCACATGCATCCACTTACATTCACTTCAACTTGCCTCATTCAAAAATTTAAAATTACACTTCACAAACAAGAAGAAACAATGATCTAGAGCCTTTCATTAATATGGAAATCATATTGGCATTTTAGCATACTTTCTAGAAGAAAATATTTAACATTAATTTTTCTTTAATTTTCTTAAAGAATATATTAAATAAATTGATAAAATGTTTAACTATTGTTTTTTTTTCTTCTTTAATTGTATAAAAGACTCCTATATATAAATCCACAACAATTGATAAATTAATGTTTATAAGTGATAAATCCAAAATGGTACACCAAAAGGTAGTGTAAGAAACTTAACCTTCTAGGTTGGAGAAAATTTGGAAGAGACATACAAACTACTAGCTTTTCCTTTGAAACTTATAATCAAACATGAAGAGTGAATTGATTGCAATACTTGACAACTATCCTCATCCACAATATCACCCGTGGGAATTCTATGCTCATACTCAAGTAGAGGCCCTGCTTTACTTACTTCTACAATCAAATAAAATTAAACCCAAATCAAAATGTGAACATCATGCTAAAGATTATTTTTAAAAATTTAAAAGGACAAAAAGACAACTTGCATTAGCTACTTTAGTAGGATCAACAAACAAAGCTCTTCAGATCATATATGGATATGAATATCTACAAATTTTAACGTTGTAGAAGAATATGTAGACAGAGCAAGTACTAGCCAAATAATTTTGTTTTCATGATAACCCATTTAAGATAGTATATCCTCAACGTTGAAAAGCTAACTGAAATTGTCGAACAGATCGAACCATTGTTCTCATTTCAATCATAATAAACCAATCCAATGTTAAAGTGCTTCAGGAATAATTCACAAGAATCGAAATGCAAACACTTTTGAAACAACAGGACTGAAATATTATAATTTGGTAATCATATTAATAGAATAGAATATATTCTCACAACTATACAGAATTATTAACTTATTAGGAAGTCATGCAACTCAAAAAATAATTACTAAATATCACACTAAAAAGAGATCAAGGTTAAAATTATAAATAAATATTTAAAACAGTGGATAGATAAGAATCAAAATTACATAATTAGGTTTTCTTTTAAGGTACCATCACATCATAGATCTAAAAATTGATGCATTTTCATTCGTTTCTTAGGTTCTCCAAGAAATCCTACAGTAAAAACAAACACCTATATTGCATAGCATAGTGCAATTATCAAAACCCATAATCTTACAACAACTCTGATCTAAAAACTGTAAATCAAATATATAGCTAACACAATCCATATTAAAACCAAATTAGCTCCAGAAATTTACCTTAAAGTCGTTCCGTTGTGCTCCGGAGACCTCAAGTGCTTAACCATCGAAGGAATCGATCCGAGGGCTTGACCGAATGAGTCTTTGCTCAAAATTATCATCGTTGTCTGAATTGATGCCTATTCACGGTGGCAAATCTTCGTTGCCCTCCTTGTCCTCGATCTCTGACTTGTCATCATCTTGAAATACCAATCGAGACTCAACCGAATCCAATGTCAATAGCCTTTCGTTCTCTCTCTCTCTCTCTCTTTGTGATCCATCCTCCACCATACTTTCTCTCTCTAGATTCCAAGTAGAGGCTGAGATCGATTAAAGGCCGTGTCTAATCTGTGAAAATTAATGCTCTATTTTTCTGTGTGCAAGTATGAGTGTGGAGACTGGAACCCTAGAAACTGGTGCAAAGATTGGCGATTAAGAGAAAGAGAGAAAGGGTTTTCGTATTCTAATATTTTAATTTTTTGAGGTGTTTGAATCTCATTTGGTGCTAATTAATTTTCATTTTGGTGCCTTGTTTTTCCAGTCACACTTTTTATGGCAACAATTGCTTCCCATGTAAAGTAAAATATATTTAACGGCTCCATTATGTGTCATGAAAAGTGCAATATTTTAAACGGTTGGCTTTTTGTGTGTCGTGAAAAGTGAATTTTTTAACAGCTGACTTTTTGTGCGCTGTGAAATATTTAATATCTTTAATAGCTGGGGTATGCGTGTTGTGTACAGTTGATATATTAATGGCATGCCATATGCATGTCATAGAAAGTTTTATTATATACAGCTAACATTACAAGCTGTAAAAAAAATCATTGTTATTAGCATTCACAACCTACACAATAGACTCATCGTGATTGGGAAATTATTTACGATATGCACAAAAAACAAGTCGTAAAAGTGAGAAACCACGGCTTGTGTAACAACCCCGATCTATAATTAGCTTATGATCCGTAATTAAGGATGCTTAATGAACAATTAAGACAAAATCACGTGTTAATTGTGTTATATGTGTTATTTGCATTTATATCTTTCTATCGTAAGAAGATCTGTCCGAATTTCTGTTTTGGTATGCAAATTGAAGGTCTTATTGGTGTCCAAACATGAAATTGATTTCATTTATGTGTCATTTAGAATTTTTAGAGTTTTATGCTAGGTTTAATTGAAATTCGATTTGGACCCCATTAATTAGAATAAAATGATCCTAATTAACTACCCTTAACTTAAATTAATTAAGGTAACCTAATTAAGCTTGCATAAGGCACAAGTGACTTTAGAATATGATACACACTAGCATTTCATCCTCTTTTTGAACTCATAAACATGAGAGAGAGAGAGAGAGAGAGAGAGAGAGTAAGTAGAGAATTGAAGGTTTGGCTTGTAGGAACTCAAGAATTGGTTGATTAGAACTCAATTGGGGAACTTAGGTGAGTATTTGATTCCTAATTTTTTGTATCTAAGTCATTAATGAAACAATCTAAGATGACTTTGTGATCAAGTATACGAATTGATCTAGAATTGAAGAATTTGAGTCATATCATGCATGCATGTCCATTTCAAGTCCATTTCATCACAATTTGAGCTTGACTTCAAGAATTCTCACATGCAAGTTCTTATTTTGGATATGTTTTAAGAATTCAACTTGGTTTTGTGCTAAACATCTCACTTGATCATATTTTGGAAGGTTTGATCAATTCATGCATATAATTTAAACAAAGTTCTAAGTTTTGCTTTTGAACAATTCACTTGATTTTAGGCTTTGATTTTGCAAAATGACTTTTAATTCATGGTGTTATATCAGTTTAGACATGTTTTCTCAAGTTTTGGCCCAAAAGGGAGCGTTTTGCAGCTTTGAATTTGAGCTTCGACCTTGGTGAGCAAATCTAGAAATTACAAGTTCTGCATCTCCACTCGAGCTACCAAACTTGCGCTTGAGCGACCACTCTTTGTTTTGCACCTTGGCTCGAGCAACCAAGAGTTGGCTCGAGTGTAAAATTCGAGCTCCCAATACTTTTGCAGACATAGGTCTTGGCTTGTGCGATAGAATCTGAGCTTGAGCGACCACCCTTATTTTTGATCCTCCGCTCAAGCGTAAAATGAGAGCTCCCAAAAGTTTTGCAGAGTTTTACATACTGCTCGAGCGACCAAAGTTGTGCTCGAACGAAGGCCCTGTTTTCAGCAAATTTGACTAAGTGTTTCAAATTACCTTTTTGCATCCTCCTTGCCTCTTAGTTATTCCTAAGCCCAAATTAAGACATAATAATGAGGGTAAGGATTAGAAACATACCAAGATAGAAAAGAAATAAGTTATGTATTTTATGAGCGTGTGTTTCAATGTGTATCCATTGTGTGTTTGTGTAGGTCACGCTCCGTAATCCGTTTGATCTATTTGCTCTGTTTGTTCTACCACTAGAGCTTGCCGTGAGTAATAACTCTACAAAGCTATGTTTGATTATAAGTATTTTCTGACTAAAATGACGTGATCAGTTTTCTGAAATGTTACTTTCTGTATCGATGAATGATTGTCCAGTTTTTTGAAATGTATCATGGCATCCTTAGTATCATGTGATATCTATCTGTTACCTGGTACCAAAGGTTCCATCATGGAACTGGTTAAGCATAACCATTATCTGTCTGTATCTGCTCTGTATATGGGTCTTTATGACCGTCTCATGCAATCATAAGTTATCTGTTCTTTAGCACTAATGGATGTACCGCGTATGATTATCTGTGAACTTTGAATTTGAATTCGAATATTTATAAGATTCTGTTTCTAACTTCTAAATCTGCCTTGGACATCATTCATTAAACCCTTTTCTCTGTTATTATTCATTGGGCTCCAACTCATTGCATTATTATAATGTATGTGTAGACCGCCCGAACTCCACTCTGCGCGCGAGGGCGCGAATTGTAGTTCTAGCTACTACAGTTCAGACTCCTGCCACAGTTCTGAATCTAATGTCACAAAGTGCAATGTAAGACTGATAAATCACCAAAGAGTCCAAATCCGGCAAATCGTTTTGAAAAATCAATTTTGAGTCAAAAAGCGCCAAACATGGACTGCTTTGCCAGATTTCAGAGTCGCCACCTAAATATTTTATTTTGGGAAATTTAGGAAGCCCTGACTCGTGCCTAAGGCCACGTGTTCATCTTCACCAAAGTTGTCTCGGCTCGGGAACTTGGGTACGAGAGGGGAAGGTCCTGAAATGAGCACCCCCGCTCGCCCGATCAAAGATCGGCCTCTACTAACATGATATGTTGTTTTTGAAAACACATGCTTTCTTATTCCAGTTATTAGTTAACCTTACTATGTGATACGCACAACATACAAGTATAGACTCAATCACGTGGATTGGAACAAAACAACTCATGTTTGTTTTTGAAAGTGGTTTGAAAGTGCTACTCGCAAGTAGGCTAAGGCGCGGATTTGTCACCATCAAGTGGGCTTTAGAAAAAACATGATTTTGCCACTTCAAGTGGGCTTAAAACTCACAATCATTGAGTTGTTCCAATTCAGGCAATCAAACCTTCATCCACAGGCATTCATGCAGTTAATCATTTAAGCAAATAGCCTCATGGCAAGCATGCTATCATGGCAGTCACTTACACACATGCAAGGATGCTAAGGCATAAACACTCACAGTGTACTCCAGCCAAAACAGAAGCTAGTTAGAAATGATGCATGATCCTAGCTATGTTAAGATGCCTAATGCAACACATGTAAAAATGCAACTAAAATAGGCTCGGGTATCTAGAATGGCATATGAATGCAACACTTGATAACATGCTTTGAAACACATATTCAAGTAGGTATTGAAATACAATGCAGCTTGAATGATGCGCCGAGCTCAGTGCATGCAAGACAAATGAATGATGCACGCATGCAAGCATAAGTATGCTAATTGAAATATGCCCTAAACTAATCATCAAAAGCTGATAAGTAAAAGGGAGAAAGACGTGGGGTTGGAAGACATTCACACACACACGCATGCTTATTACAGCATTTGTGCCCTTTCGACGGAGGGTCCGAACAAATAATACAAGCTAGCTACGCTAAGCTAAGCTACTTAACTAATCTAATAATCCAATTAGACTAATTATTACACAACACAAATTGAATAACTAGCTACAGCTAATTATTAAAATACTTTAACTAATTAATCAAATTAACTAATCATGGTAACTAACTAAGCATGTGAGGTATGTGAACTAGGCTGCCACAGCTCTGCCTTGAACAGTGAAGGATACATGCTCGATTGCCTCGCTCGGAAATCCATTGCTATACCCAGAATTGCCTTTGTTTGCATTTGATTTGATCTTAGAACACTGCACAAACTTCCAAATTGCTTCTGCTCCAACATGGGGACCTTCTGGTGGGCTGCTGACCAGAAAAGGGTGGTATAGACCACCTGTAGACTAGAAAAATTGGTTGTAGACTAGAAAAAGTGGTTGGCTGACCACCTTTGTTGGTCTGCCGACCAAAAAATCTGCCAAACTCCAGTTTTGCTGCAACAGAGAACAACAAGGGGCATGGCAGTGTATTTGCAAGATATGTGTGCACAACCACCCTCCCTATCATTTCTCAAGCTCAAGGAAGTGCGGTACTCGACTCTCGGGCCACCAACCGAGCATCACAATGCACAATGGCCGAGAAGCCAAGTTTGTACTAGTTAATGTCAATGAATGCACAAATAACACATAAGGGCCTCCACCTCTATCATGCTTGATCAAGAGGGTCGGCGACCGAGAAATGAGGCGCGTTTCATCACTTCAAGTATAAAACACCCCTCGTTTCTCGTGTTTGGATCAACATCTGATCCAAACACAATGCAATGCAACAACATTCCAAACACAATACAATGCAACAACATGCAAACAACATGAAATGCAATATCATGCAAACAACATGCAATGCAACAACATGAAAACAACATACAATCCATCAACGCTAATGTGGCATGCAAAAGGTTCCATCATATAAGCAATGCATGCATGGTATGTTTGGAGGCTAAAGCATCAAAGCAAGTAAAGAGTATCATACAAGAGGCATGCAATACAATGCTCAATGGACTTAAACCAACCCCAAAACAGACCTCACGCACGCCCAAACAATGACCAAAACACCAAAACTTAGGCACAAAAAGGCAAAGAACACATGCTTATTCATTTGCTCTCAAGCAAGGCACAAAGCTCACTTTTCAAACACATTGAAAGAGAAACATATATGAGAGCATAGCATAGGTACAAGCACTAAAATCATGTGCTAATGGATGACATATCATGCAAGCAACACAAGTATGGCATACTAGAGTCCTAAAGCATGAAAGCTACTGAGGTACACAACACTACGACTATGCAATACAATGCATAATGGATTTGACCAGCCCCAGACAGACCTTATGCATGCAAAAATAGTGGCCAAAATACTCTGAAATGATAGCATTGAAAGCAAGAAAATGCATGTTCATGCATTGGCCCATAAATAAGGCATAAGGCATAAGGCATAACTCTTAAACACAATTAAAGAGTAATAAACATGAGAGTTTAGGAAGACTATATGCTCTTAAATCATGTGAGAAATGATGCATATCATGCATATATCACAAATGAAGCATATTAGGAGGCTTAAAGCTTAAGGCTAACAAAGGCACTTGCACCATAGCCATATCAAGCAAGCCCCAAAGGGCCAAGATAACTCAAAATAGTCCCAAGGCTGGTCAAAACAATGCTAGAAACATGCTTGAACATAGCCAACATATGCTAGAATGGGAGGCATAAAGCATGACACATGCAAGGCCAATGAGCATGATTACACTACACCTACCAAAACCAAGCATGAGGTGACTTTACCAAGAAAAATCAGAGTTGTAACATGGTAAAATAACACCAAAAACACACTGAGATGGTAGCCCAAAAAGCTTAGGCAAGCATGCATGCCAATTGGCTCAAGATTGAGGCATAAAGCATAACCCTCCAAAAGCATTGAATGTGTGAAACATGAGGGATTATGACTATACTACACACACTGAAATCATGTTAGAAATGAGGCCAAAGCATGCAAACAACTCAAGTAAAGCATGCTAGATACTTTGAAACTCAAAACTAGTGAGCAAGATTGAACTATGGCTATACAAAGCAAGGTCTGAATGATCAAGAACACTTAAAACAGAGCTTAAGCATGGCAAAACATGAGTAAAAGCTTACTGGAGTGGATCCAAAGACATGCTAAAATGATGGTCCAAAGCATGATGCATGTTAAGGCTATAGGGAGGATTGCACTACAAGGATATGATGCATGCAAGAGGCAGTCAAACCGACCCAAAACAGAGCTATATCAAGGAAAAACAAGGCCTAAAACATGCTAAGATAGGGGCCCAAGAACGTAGAAAAACATGCTAACTTGGTGAGCCATCAACACAAGCACACAAGAGAAGAGGAGGGGGGACAACCCCCACCCATTTGGGGCCTCAAAACACACTTTCCACTACTGAAATTTCTTTGGAATTCAGTGGTTAAAAGGCCAAGAGAAGGTGATCTCAAAGGCCTAAAGAGATGGCTCAAAACAAGGCAAAATAAGGCACAAAAGGGGGTAGACCACCCCCAACACCAAAGAGGCCTTAAACAAACACTTTAAGCACTTGAAAATGAAGCTTTTTATAGTTTAAAGTTAGGCCTAAAACATCATGCAAATAGGGCCAAATAAGCAATATAAACAAAGCTTTAAAGAGGATGAAAACTCATCCTTGAAGAACCACTTCAAAGCAGCAACTTTAGAGGCAAAAACCAAGCTTTTGAGCTTCAAACAAAACCTCCAAGAACCTCAACCCAAGAGTGAAGGTGTTTCACTAGGTGTTTGTGTGCAAAAGTATGAAGAAATGGCACTTTTGAGCACAAAATGGAACAAATATAGAGAGAGATTGAGCAATATAGAGATAAAAGGATATGTATAGCCCTCAACCAATTTTTCTGAACCTAGAAAAAGGAGAGAGAGCCTCCCTCTTATAGAAATCCAAGCCTCAAGCTTGTTGAACAAGCTAGAGACTTAAAGCAATCCTTCCATACACGTATATGGAGGATGCCTTCCTTGCTCAATAGCTGGCACAGCTGGCAAGGAAAAATATCTGCAGAAAATGCAAGATGGCCGCCGACTAGTTAAAGTGGTCAGCCGACAACTCCCACTAGTCGATCGACCAGAAAAAGTGGTCTACAAGGAAAGAAACTGGTCGGCAAGAGGGAGAGAGGGTCTGCAGGGAGAGGGGAAGGTGGTGGCAGGCTGCTGACCACCTTGAGTGGTCCACAGACCACCCACCTTAGCTGGCCGACCACAAAAAGTGGCTGGCAAGGAAGAAAAGTGGTCTACAGGGGAAGAAATTGGTCTACACCCCTGTTCCACCCTCCAGGCAAAGGATAACAAGGTTTGGTTAAAAAAGAAACCAAAAACAAAGCAAAGCAAGAGTTCCTAAGGCAAGGCACTCAGCCGGAAGCCCTGAAAACTAGTCTACGGGTACAAAAGGTGGCCTACGAGAGGGAAAGGTAGTCTACGGCTACTAAAGGTGGCCTATAGGCCTCTTTTTCTGTCTAGGCAAAGGCAGCAAGGCATGGTCCAAAAACCAGGCCAAGAGGAGGAAGTTAAGAGGTCCCGAGACAAGGCGCTCGGCCGAAGGCTCCAGAAACTCAAAACGAGCACAAACATACGCAATCATCAAGCACTCAATCGATGACGTCTGAGACTTAAGGTCAGTCAAAAATGGGGTGTCTACAGTTGCCCCTCTTTGACAGAACTCGGAAGTTATGAAATGACGGGAGTGAATGTCAAAGCCTAGAAACAACCTATTTTTTGACAAGGCCGAAGACTTAGACAAACAGGCAAGATAACAAAGAGATACGCCCGTAGGCAGGGGCAAGATGCAAATGACATGCACAATGCAGAACATAACTTATGATTATGCAAAGAGGGCTATAATGAAACATCTAGATGCAAATATTGTGCAAAGAAATGCTATCGCAAACTCGTACACAAGCAAATAAGTAAACACGCCACGCGTGGGAATTATAGACCGAACTACATTTCATGCAGAAAGCATGTAAGAAATTATGCAATCTTAGCGAACATGTGCGATAGATACACAAAGCGAACGTGTGATAGATACACTAAGTGAGCAAAGTGCAATAGATACACAAAGCGAACATGTGATAGATACACTAAGTGAACATGTGTGATAGATACACTAAGTGAGCATGTGTGATAGATACACAAAAGGTGAACGAAGTGTGATAGATACACTAAGTGAACAAAGTGTGATAGATACACTAAGTGAGCAAGCATGTGCGATAGATACACAAAGTGAACGAAGTGTGATAAATGCACTAAGTGAACAAAGTGTGATAGTTACACAAAGTGAGCAAGCATGTGCGATAGATACACAAAGTGAGCAAAGTGTGATAGATACACAAAGTGAGCATGTGTGATAGATACACAAAAGGTGAACGACGTGTGATAGATACACTAAGTGAACAAAATGTGGTAGATACACTAAATGAACAAAGTGTGATAGATACACTAAGTGTAATCAATCTTAAACGGAACTTCTCCGAATGAACCGTACATACAATATCGTCTGATTGCGCTAGCTTCAAATGAACTGTACATACAATATTGTGCATGTATGAGAAGGATACTTGATAGGTACAATGCAATACAATTCATGATGTTTAAGGAATTCAATAAACAAACATAGCGGTGCTTTAGAAAGCATCTCATGGGGTGAGTGGCGATGAACTACTCTACTCTGACGGGGATCTCCCTTTATGTTCTTCGAACTCTTACCTTGCGTTCTTCGAACTCTTTCCTTCAACTCACAATATAAAGGTTCTGAAATGCCGACAAGGATTCTTCACGTAGAACACTTTGGATGCCACTTTTCTTCCTGACCATATTCACAACTTTCCCTATTCTCCAACGGGGTGACAGACTAGGTTGGTTCAGTATCCAGAATTGAGGTGCATACATGCTATCTCAACCTATGGGGCTTCCATACAGATTTCAAGCCAGAGATACACCCCTGGGTAGTTAAACTAGACTTTAGTCTCAGAAATCCCGAACTTTTGCGTTCTAGGTATCGCCATTCGAACTCTAGTTTCCACCGTCGCAGTTGCTCTCCTAGGAACTCATTGCAAACACAACCAAGATGCCTCTGGCAGGGGATGGTACTCAGGGAGAGCACTTTTGATCGCCATTTTGGCTTGGAGCAAACTTGATCTTGAGCTTCAGGTAGAGGCACACTCATATTTCAGAGCATTGACAAGGCCTGAAGAGGTACATCCGGAATGCAATCTCAGAATCTGAAACAAACTCAGGTGCTCCGATTTTTCCTCTTTTCTGTTGCTTTGCAGTCTGGAACCTATATTGCTTCAGATAGGTCCTGGTTTTACTGTTCTCACATGACCTAGGTTGAATCCTGCAGTTTTATGAAAGAACAAATCCTGTTTTGCATACATGTAGAGAATGGCACAACACTCTAAACACAAAACAATTTTATTTTTGAAATTGAAATTGAGGAACGAGTTCTTAACCAGGTATTGAGCCTACGATTGACCATAACAAAAATGACTCAACAACGGAAAACAAAGGTAAAACAACCTAAACACATCTATTGACACTCGAAACGACTCAAAACAAGAATCGAGACAAACAAAACACAACAAAATACAAGACTCAAATGTGCACAGGGAGCCTGTTTCCCCGGGTATTGTTTCCACCCTTTCTCATTTGTGATTCTCACATCACTCTGGCACTCAATCTCTATTTTTCTGAAAGAGCCCTTTTCTCACTTTTTCTTTCAGCACACATCTCTCTATTCTTCAATCTCTCTAATTTTTTTATCCGTTCCCTGGGTGGTTGATGGATAAACAGGAAGTTGTGGGCTCTTGCCCCTGGTATTCTACCAGATTCTCCTTCTTTCGCTCACAACAATGAACTTCTCCCACAGAGGGGTTGCGATGCGACCGGATGCACAGCAGATCTGCAACTGACATCGGTTGATGATGCCTTGGCTTCGCTTGAATGTGATCAGACCTGTCTAGATGAGGGAGTGGAATATCCTGGTCCATTCCAATTTGTGCTTCGCACTTGGCTTAATACCTCGCTGCTTGGAGGATGAGTTTTGGCCTATGTTATTAGCTTCACTTGTGCCCTTCTTAGCGAATATGGTGTCCTTTCTGGAAGGCATTCTGACAACGGGGAAAACACAGTAAACCTGACTCAGCTGTGCCCCTAGTTCATCATTTTGACCATTTTTTATTTTTTGGCTTCTGCTAAAATAATTTTGAACCAACATGAGAGTTAGATTAACATGCTTGTTCGATTTTCTAATTTGAAATCATGCAAGTCAGGTTATGAGCACTGAAAATTTTCCTTTTTTGGGTGCAAGAAATGGTCCAGTTTTGGAAAGATGGAATAATTTTCGAGAGAATTAGTCAACTTCATTAAAAAAAATCTCAAAACTTGTTTTTGCAAATGGCCACTGCTCAACCAACGTAGAATTTACCCTCTAGATGCACAACCTCAGATCCAAAATAATGGAAAATTGCCCCTTGTTTGAATGACACTACACGACACCAAATCTAGCAACGAAAAGTTGTCCCCTGTTTGAATGGCAACTCACAGCAACAGAAAGTTGCCCCTTGTCTGAATAGTGCTGCAGCATACTGTAACCCGCTCTCATAATGAAGATCACAATTGAACTCTTGGATAAAGAAGCAACAAAGATGACCCGTTCAATCTCATGGACAGGACAGTTGAATTTGAAGTGTTTACGACTGGACTTCAGAATGAAGTTGCCTACGTATCCCAAAGATGGGAATCAAGCCTGACGTAGTTCCAGGTTAAGGTACACTCGGGTATTAATCTCTCCTTTTACACTCTAACTTTTGCCAAAGCCGCCCTTTCTGGGTTTTCAACTTCGCAAGCTCTGTTTTTCTTTTCTTTTCATTCTTTTTTTTTTCATCTTTTTTTCTTTTCTTTTTTTTTTTCTTTTCATTTTCTTCATTTTTGTTCTTTTCTTTTTTCATTCTTTGCATTTTTTCTTTTTCTTGCTCTAACTTTTGCCTGGGTCGCCCTTCCAGGTTTTCGGCCTAGCGAGCCTCTCAAGGGTGAAAGTGTAGCTTTGTCCATGTTGATCGGTTTGAGATCTCGAAGCCATCTGAATCTAGGAGAATGGCTACTATTTGCTGATGATGTAGAAGTCCATCCAATAGGGGCTGAAGTTGCCCCTAGTGTTGTAGATAGGAACTTGGTTGTACTTCAGCAATACTTTTCTTCTTCCAGCTGCTGGAATTTGGCTTCTTTGCTAGTCTTCAATGGTTTGCAAAATGACCCATCTTTGAATATTTGAGCACATTTGACATTTTTTTCTCCCTAGTTCAAGGGCTAATTCTGATCTAGCTTTACAAGCTTCCTTTGATAACATCTGATCTTGTTGATCTGACTTTTCTTGCCCCTAGTTCGAGGGCTGCTTCAAATCTGGCCATACAAGCCTCACATTGTAGTTGACCATTAAACATTTTGAATCCAAGTTCAAGGGTTGAAAGCAAAGGGGGTCGAGTCTTGAGACTAAGAGCGATCCTATGCTACACAATCTCAAGAGCGATTTCACACAGGTCTTCGCAGGATCACGCAAAACATTTTTTGAAATCTTTTAAGAAAGAGACTAGTCGCTCACGCTAAAGACAGTGTAGAACCAATCTGGATCAAGCCAGGATCCTTCTTAGTACTCACATTAACAAGCATGATCTCATTCATTAAGGGCTTAGCACGCCTCTCTTTCTCTCAGTTGATCAAATTTTTGTAAATCCCGAGGAATTCCTCCCTCTTTGTTTTCATCACAGTATTCGAAAAGGTTTGACAAACTTAGGTCAATGCAATGATTTCAAGGCACAGAAAAGTAGGTGAAATGTACTGCCATTTCATTCAGATCTTGCTGGCACAACTGCCTCCGAGGCAGGAACAGACTCAAAAGTGTCAAAATCACTGCTGTTTCATTCAAATCTTCTGGTGCAACTGGCCCCATGGTAGAAACAGACTCAAAAGAGTATAAAAGACAAACACAAAACAAGCAAGTGATGCCCGAGATAACACGCTCGAAAGCACCTGACTCCAACATAACAAGACTGACTCGATACGACAAGACAGACTCAACTAACTCAGTACAAAATGACTGACTCAAAATGACACGACAAAACTGACCCAATACCCAAGTCAGAAAGTACAATAAAAAGCAATTTGCCCATTGCTCAAAATAGTGCGTGCCATCTCACCACTTATGGAGTAAACTGAGCACCATCCGTAGGTGGTTCATTCCTCGATCACATCACATTATCCCCCAAGTTCACTGATCCTGTGCCGATAGACTTTGCAAGACTGGTGCGGCGATGACCTTGTTGTGAATCAGATCTTGTATATCATGGCAATGACGAAAGCAACTGTCAGTGTCATGACCAGTTTATTAATGGAAGGCACAGTACTTAGCTGAGTCATGCTTTAGAGGGAGAGGATCGGGCAGAGGCCGTTGTTCTAACAGTTTCAGATGTCCTTTCCTGAGTAGGACCCCTAGAGCTTTTGACAAAGGCATATAAAGTGGGGTAAAAACCCTCTTGCCTCGGGGTGGATATTTGGCTGTTTGTGAGCTGGTTTCGGACGCACCGGTGAATGGGGTGGCTGTTTTTGGTGTGGTGGTGGTGACCATTTCAACTTCAGAAGATCTTGCAGCTACATCACCACTGGTGGTCGCATTCGAACTGCATGTATAACCCTTCTTGGGTGACTCCCTTTCGTGACCAATCAGACCTTGTTTCATTGTGTCTTCAATCTGTACCCCAATCTCGTCTAAATCCGCAAAGAAGGGGAGGGGTAAGACGATCATTTTCTGCATCAGGTTAGGCTGCAGGTTGCACACAACCATCCTTATCTGATCTTTCTCGACTGGCCTGGTGGTCATTGTAGAAGCTTTGGCCCTCCAACGGGTTACAAAGTCAAAGAAGCCCTCTTTCGGCTCTTGCCTAGTCACGAGTCGTGACCTTGATTTGCGTGTTATATGAATACTGGGCAATGAATATCTCAGCCATCTCCTCTCAACTCCCCTTGACAGAATCTTCCAACTTTGCATACCAGATAGCCACAACACTCGACAGGGTTCGACCGAAGAAGGAAAGCTTTTGCAATCTGGAGAGGCCCATTGGCCGTAGGATATCCAAGAACAATCGCAGATGTACCATAGGATCTCCAGAACCGTCAAAATGGTCTATATGCGGCACCTTGAATCGGTCCGACAACGTCACTGCTGAGTCGGTGTATCCATCCTCTATGTCCGGAATGGAATTAACGCATTAAGCTCTTTTGAACAGCTTTTCTAGCTTGCTCACTTTTAGTGCTGTTGGATCCACCTCAAATTCAAACGGTGTGTCCACTGGATTAGCCGGTGCTTTGGACAACTGGGATAGAATTGGAGATGGAACTGGCCTCGTTGGGACGTCCGTATTTTCCTGGACGTTTGTAGTCTCCCCGGGTGTCAAAACCCTAGGTGGGGGTGGGGGTGGATGCGAAGTAGATGCTTCGGCTTGTTGTGGTGGATGCTGCTGTTGAAGCCTAGCAATCAACTCTGCCTATTGAGCTACCACTTCTGCCTGACGTGTAATAACCTCTACCTAGTGGGCAGCATCCCGCTGCATAGCCTGCATGGTTTCTTGGAGCTGACGCATCATGTCCTCCATATTAACTGAAAACTGCGGATCTGACTGAATAGGTGTGTATTCCCTCTCTGAGGTGGAAGCAGATATCTCAGCCCAACTGCGCACAAGTGAGGTGGATAATGACCGCTGATTTGGAGATTGTTGAACTGGTGATCTGTGCCTGACTGGCCTTTTTACCCTGCCTCTGGCGAAGGAACACTGATTGCCCTTGAACTGAATCTCTGACCTGACAAAGTCTATCAACACAAGTCCAATGAACCTGGGGGATATCGGAGCCTTCTGAAGCTATGGTTCCAGGACTACCTAGCAAAAGAGAAAACAGACAACACCTTAGCCTGATTTCACCAGAACCAATATGAGCAAAGCTGAATGACTGTGCCCCTACAGAATTCTGCCCAAAATTTTGCTTGTAAACTAATACCCTCAGGCCGATACTCAGACTTGCGACTGATACATACAACCTGTAGAAACGCACTCTGACAACACAGACCAAGCAAGTAAGAGCCAAAACACCCCAATGGTAGGATAGGGTTTCCCTGTCCTATTTTGTCAGGAGCTAGGGTTTCATTATGCACACAGCAGTTTCAAATAACCTACATTCGGGTAAGTAACCTGTCCTAGTTTGGAATGGTCACTATGGCTTCCGATATGCACTAGGTCGAATGGTCGAAAGGGTGCCTCGGTAACAATCGAGGTTTGTGTTCCCAACGTGGCAGAGCCCGTAACCGATCAGCCTTATGGCGTGTTTTTCCAAGCAAGCCTCCGACAAACCGTTTAGGAATAGCAGATGGCAAACACTGTGACTTAAGCGCACCAATGCAAATGCAATGCAAAGAAACACATAAGTGTAAACAAAACAACATATCATGATGTTCGAGTCAAGTTCTCTAAATCCCCAGCAGAGTCGCCAGAAACTATAGACCGCCCGAACTCCGCTCTGCGCGTGAGGGCCCGAATTGTAGTTCTAGCTACTATAGTTCGGACTCCTGTCATGGTTCTGAATCTAATCTCACAAAGTGCAATGTAAGACTGATAAATCACCAAAGAGTCCAAATCTGGCAAATCGTTTTGAAAAATCAATTTTGAGTCAAAAAGCGCCAAACATGGACTGCTTTGCCAGATTTCAGAGTCGCCACCTAAATATTTTATTTTAGGAAATTTAGGAAACCCTGACTCGTGCCTAAGGCCACGTGTCGGTCTTCACCAAAGTTGCATTGGCTCGGGAACTTGGGTACGAGAAAGGAAGGTCCTGAAATGAGCACCCCCGGTCGCCCGATCAAAGATTGGCCTCTACTAACATGATATGTTATTTTTGAAAACACATGCGTTCTTATTCTGGTTATTAGCTAACTTTACTATGTGATGCGCACAACATACAAGTATAGACTCAATCACACGGATTGGAACAAAACAACTCGTGTTTGTTTTTGAAAGTGGTTTGAAAGTGCTACTCGCAAGTAGGCTAAGGCGCGGATTTGTCACCATCAAGTGGGCTTTAGAAAAAACATGATTTTGCCACTTCAAGTGGGCTTAAAACTCACAATCATCGAGTTGTACCAATTCAGGCAATCAAACCTTCATCCACAGACATTCATGCAGCTAATCATTTAAGCAAATAGCCTCATGGCAAGCATGCTATCATGACAGTCACTTACACACATACAAGGATGCTAAGGCACAAACACTCACAGTGTACTCCGAGCCAAAATAGAAGCTAGTTAGAAATCATGCATGATTCTAGCTATGTTAAGATGCCTAATGCAACACATGCAAAAATGCAACTAAAATAGGCTCGGCTATCTAGAATTGCATATGAATACAACACTTGATAACATACTTTGAAACACGTATTCAAGTAGGTATTGAAATACAATGCAGTTTGAATGATGCGCCGAGCCCAGTGTATGCAAGACAAATGAATGATGCACGCATGCAAGCATAAGTATGCTAATTGAAATATGCTATAGACACCCCATTTTTGACCGTCCTCAAGACTTGGACGTCACCGTTTGAACACTCGATGATCATCCTTATTTGTGTTCGTCTTGAGTTTCTGAAAGTCTCGGCCACACGCCCTCCCCCAAGATCTCTCGACTTGACTGTTTTGTACTTGGTTTTGCACCAAACACTTGTGTTTTGCCTTTGAGGGACAGGGAATGGCTTGTTGGCCATCCCCACACTCCACCGACCATGGCTTAAGGCCACCGGCTGTATTTTGTTGCCATCGGCCAAATGTTTGGCCGACCGGCACTCTAGATAGCCGACCGGCAATCTATTTTGGTCAAATTGCATTTTTGGCTGGCCAACCACTGTTCATCTGCTTTTTTAGATATTTTTGTGCTAGCTGTGATAGCTGGCACCCACTTTGCTTCCCTCCATTCACGTGTATGGAGGGATCTCCCTCTTGACTAGCTTACTTGAGAAGCTTTGCAAGAGTGAGCTCTATAAGAAGGAGCCTCTTCTCCCTCCATTAGGGTTGACAAAAAAAGCTCCAGAGCTTTGATTTTTAGGGTTAGGGTTTACACCTACTCTATCTCTATATCTTTTCCTCCTTTTGGTGTATTAGTGTGTGTTTGTTCTTACTATTGCACACAAACACCTACCATTACACCTTTCCTTAGTTGCTGAGGCATTAGAGGGTTGATCTTGAAATTTTTAAGCTAGTTTTGATCCAAGAAGAGGTCTGGTCTTGTGATCTTGGAAGTGTTCTTCAAGGGTGAGTGTTCTTGCCTTTTATTCCCCATTTTTGCATAGCTTTTTTCACTACCTTACACCTGTTTTCAAGCTTAGAATATAACATATAAAAGTCTTGTTTTTGCTTGCTCTAAATAGTTGTTTAAGAGTGTTTGTTTTTTGGGGTTATTTGACCCCTCTTAGGCCTTGTTTGGCCCTATTTTTGTGCTATTTTGGTGAGCTCCGGGACCACTTTGTTTGGGCCTCCTCACCACCACTGAAATCTTGAGGGATTTTAGTGGTGAGGATGGTGCCTTAAGGTCCTAAGAAGGAGAGGGCCATCCCTTCTCCTTGTTGTCCTTGAAAAGGGCCATTTTTGTCTCATGTGTGAGCATCATTTTTAGGTGCATGTTGGCCATGTCTTAAGTGTTATTTGGTAGTATGTTGCCATATATTACCTCTGTTTTTACTTGGTTTGGACACACCATGCTTGCCTTGCATACATGTCTTGTAATGCGATGGATTGCCTTAACATGCCTTGTGCTTTGAGTCTTGTTTCTAGCATGCTTTTGGCTTAGCTTTGTGAAGTTTTTGTGCTCGTTTTAGCATGCTTAAGCTATGTTTTTGGTTGTTTTGGTCGACCATGACATGCTTAGTATAGCCACCTTGCATTTTGGTTTGTAAGCCTTGGGTGTGTGAGTGTGGAGCATGCATTGCTTGCATCATTTCAGTGGTTTGGAACCTCTTAGTATGTCATTTCAGTCCTCATGGCATGCTTGTATGCTTGCATTTGATGTCCCTTTAATGCTTTATAAGGTTGTCATCGTATGCTCCATGTTTGGCCTCTTTTGTATGCTTGCATGTTTAGACCATTTAGATGCCATCTAGATGTGTTTTTGGCTTTGTTTTAACATGCTAAGACTCTAATTTTGGTTGTTTAAATCCTACCATGTTTGGTTTTGCTAAGTGTAGCTCAATACCCTTTTAACTTGCCTTGAGTTGTGGCCATGCTTGCATGCTTTGCTTGTGTTGATTGGTCAGTTTGGCACCTCTTTTCCATGCAATTTCAGAGCTTATAATGCATGCCATTGGTCCATGTTTATTCTCTTTTAAGTGTCCTTAAAAGTTGTCTTTACGTGCCTAAGTGTTGGACCTTGCATGCATGCCTATTTGTATGTGTTTTGGCTTCCATCCTTGAGCATGTTGGCCACTGTTTTAGGCTTGTTTGAGGGCTGCCTAAATTAGTATAAGTCCATTCTCGCATGCTGTGGCATGCTCACCTTGTGTGTTGATTGCATACTTAGCTTATCATGTGTTGTTGCATGTTTAAATGGCTTTGCATTTGGCATGCATTTATCTTGGTTAAGTTGCCTAACATGTTGTCACATGCCTTGCCTACTTGCATGCCCACATTACATTTTGTATGCTTGTCATTCCGTGCCCTGCATGATTGATTCCTTAGGTTGTGTGCCTAGCATCATCACTTGCTTGCATGTTCATATTGCATGCCTAGGTTGCATTACATTGGCATGCATGCCTCACCTCTTGATCAAGCCATGATAGAGGTTGAAGGCTCCCTTGTATGTTTATATGCATTGCATTACATTTGAAATCAAAATGGCACACTTGGTCCCTTGGGCCATCACGCATTGAAATGCGCGATTGGTGGTCCAAGAACCAAGAACCATGTCCCTTTGAGTCATAAACATAATAAGGGATGTGCTAGTGCAAACATTGCTTAAAATGCATTGCCATGCCATGTTTTGCCCTCTGCTGCTGTCAAAACAGGTTTCTGCAGGAAGCTTTGGCCGGCCGACCATCCTTAGTGCCGACCGACCAAATATGGATGGCCGAGAGATCAATCAATGGTTGATGACCATTACCAATGGCCGGTGATGATTCCCCTTGGCCGATGGTACTCTATAGTGTCCATGGAGCATACCTTGGGAGTTGTGAAATTTTCAGAGGAGCAAAGCAAGGTAAACAGAGGCAACTTGTGCATGGCAACGGATTTCCGAGCAAACCCGAGCACCCGTGCATTGGACGCTCTTTCGAGGCCTTTTACTGCTTTCTTAGCTTAGTTAATTTGCTTAACTAGTTAAGTGGTCTGTAATATTTAATTAGCTTGTAGGTTAATTAATTTGTATTATTCTTTTGGTCCCTCCAAACATGGGCAAACTTGTAATAAGTATGGGTGCGTGTGTGCATGCCTTCCAACCCCCACTTGTTTCTCCCTTTTACTTACCTGCTTTCAATGGTTAGTATTAGGACATATTTAAATTAGCATACCTTATGCTATGCATGCGTGCATCTATAAATTTGTCTTGCATGCACCGGGCTCAGCGCATCATACTAACTGCATTGTATTTCAATTCTAAGTTGAATACGTGTTAGTTGTAGCATCATCATATATCATCTTAGAATAGCCGAGCCTGTTGTAGTTGCATCTTGCATGTGTTGCATTAGCCATCTTAACATGAACTTGGATCATGCATGATTACTAACTAGTTCATTGTTTTGGCACAGAGTACAATGTAAGTATTTATGCTTTAGCATCTCGCATAAGTGTGAATGTTAACATGATAGCATGCTTACCATGTGGCTATGTGCTTATGTGATATTACTGAATGAGTGCCTGTGGGTGAAGGTTGGATTGTTTGAATTGGGATAATTCATCGAAATCCGTATTTTAGCCTACTCGCGAGTAGCCAAATTCAAACCATTTTCCAAACAAACGGAAATGCGATGCTTTGTTCCAAATTAGGCGATTTGGTCTATACTTATTTGTTGTGCGCATAACATAGTAATTTTAGGCTAATAACCAGAATAGGAACACATAATGCTTTCAAAACAAGATATCACGGTTAGTA
Organism: Camellia sinensis; assembly: GCF_004153795.1. NCBI lineage: Eukaryota > Viridiplantae > Streptophyta > Magnoliopsida > Ericales > Theaceae > Camellia > Camellia sinensis. Next base: position 2,821,329 of record NW_021024888.1, read on the forward strand.
GAGGCCGATCTTTGATCGGGCGAGAGGGGTGCTCATAGCTGACCTTCCCCAATCGTACCCAAGTTCCCGAGCCGAGGCAACTTTGGTGATGACGGACACGTGGCCTTTGGCACCGAGTCAGAGTTTCCTAAATTTTCCAAAATAAAATATTTAGGTGGCGACTCTGTATTTGGCAAAGCAGTTCATGTTTGGCACTTCTTTTCTAAAAATCTGTTTTCCAAAACGATTTGCCAGATTTGGACTCTTTGGTTCAGATTAAGAACCGTGACAATTTGAGAGTCCTGAACTGTAGTGAACCCAATATGAACAAAATGGGACTCATCCTCCCAGGGCGTTTGGGGACGTCTACATATGCCCTAAACTAACCATCAAAAGCTGATAAGTAAAAGGGAGAAGGACGTGGGGTGGGAAGACATTCACACACACACGCACACTTATTACAACATTTGTGCCCTCTCGATGGAGGGTCCGAACAAATAATACAAGCTAGCTATGCTAAGCTAAGCTACTTAACTAATCTAATAATCTAATTAGACTAATTATTACACAACACAAATTGAATAACTAGCTACAACTAATTATTACAATACTTTAACTAATTAATCAAATTAACTAATCATGGTAACTAACTAAGCATGTGAGGTATGTGAACTAGGCTGCCACAGCTCTGCCTTGAACAGTGAAGGATGCATGCTCGATTGCCTCGCTCGGAAATCCATTGCGATGCCCAGAATTGCCTCTGTTTGCATTTGATTTGATCTTAGAACACTGTACAAACTTCCAAATTGCTTCTGCTCCAACATGGGGACCTCCTGGTGGGCTGCCGACCAGAAAATGGTGGTGTAGACCACCTGTAGACCAAAAAAATTGGTTACAGACCAGAAAAAGTGGTCGGCCGACCACCTTTGCTGGCCTGCCGACCAGAAAATCTGCCAAACTCCAGTTTTGCTGCAACAGAGGACAACAAGGGGCATGGCAGTGTATTTGCAAGATATGTGTGCACAACCACCCTCCCTATCATTTCTCAAGCTCAAGGGAGTGCAGTACTCGACTCTCGGGCCACCAACCGAGCATCACAATGCACGATGGCCGAGAAGCCAAGTTTGCACGAGTTAATGTCAATGAATGCACAAATAACACATAAGGGCCTCCACATCTATCATGCTTGATCAAGAGGGTCGGCGACCGAGAAATGAGGCGCGTTTCATCACTTCAAGTATAAAACACCCCTCGTTTCTTGTGTTTGGATCAACATCAGATCCAGACACAATGCAATGCAATGCAACAACATTCCAAACACAATGCAATGCAACAACATGCAAACAACATGAAATCCATCAATGCTAATGTGGCATGCACAAGGTTCCATCATATAAGCAATGCATGCATGGTATGTTTGGATGCTAAAACATCAAAGCAAGTAAAAAGCATCATACAAGAGGCATGCAATACAATGCTCAATGGACTTAAACCAACCCCAAAATAGACTTCATGCATGCCCAAACAATGACCAAAACACCAAAACTTAGGCATAAAAAGGCAAAGAACACATGCTCATTCGTTTGCTCTCAAACAAGGCACAAAGCTCACTTTTCAAACACATTGACAGAGAAACATATATATGAGAGCATAGCATAGGTACAAGCACTGAAATCATGTGCTAAGGGATGACATATCATGCAAGCAACACAAGTATGGCATACTAGAGTCCTAAAGCATGAAAGCTAGTGAGGTACACAACACTAGGACTATGCAATACAATGCTCAATGGATTAGACCAGCCGCAAACAGACCTTATGCATGCCAAAATAGCGGCCAAAACACTCTGAAATGATAGCATTGAAAGCAAGAAAATGCATGTTCATGCATTGGCCCATAAATAAGGCATAAGGCATAACTCTTAAACACAATTAAAGAGTAATAAACATGAGAGTTTAGGAAGACTATATGCTCTTAAATCATGTGAGAAATGATGCCATATCATGCATGTATCACAAATGAAGCATGCTAGGAGGCTCAAAGCTTAAGGCTAGCAAAGGCACTTGCACCATAGCCATATCAACCAAGCCCCAAAGGGCCAAAATGACTCAAAACAGTCCCAAGGCTGGTCAAAACAATGCTAGAAACATGCTTGAACATAGCCAACATATGCTAGAATGGGAGGCATAAAGCATGACGCATGCAAGGCCAATGAGCATGATTACACTACACCTACCAAAACCAAGCATGAGGTGACTTTACCAACAAAAATCAGAGTTGTGACATGGTAAAATAACACCAAGAACACACTGAGATGGTAGCCAAAAAGCTTAGGCAAGCATGCATGCCAATTGGCTCATGATTGAGGCATAAAGCATTGAATGTGTGAAACATGAGGGAGTATGACTATGCTACACACACTGACATCATGTTAGAAATGAGGCCAAAGCATGCAAACAACTCAAGTAAAGCATGCTAGATACTTTGAAACTCAAAACTAGTGAGCAAGATTGAAAAACTCAAAACTAGTGAGCAAGATTGAACTATGGCTATACAAAGCAAGGTCCGAATGATCAAGAACACTTAAAACAGAGCTTAAGCATGGCAAAACATGAGTAAAAGCTTACTGGAGTGGATCCAAAAACATGCTAAAATGATGGTCCAAAGCATGATGCATGTTAAGGCTATAGAGAGGATTGCACTACAAGGATATGAAGCATGCAAGAGGCAGTCAAACCGACCCAAAACAGAGCTATATCATGGCAAAAAAAGGCCTAAAACATGCTAAGATAGGGGCCCAAGAAGGTAGAAAAACATGCTAACTTGGTGAGCCATCAACACAAGCACACAAGAGAAGAGGAGCGGGGACAACCCCCACCCATTTGGGGCCTCAAAACACACTTTCCACCACTGAAATTCCTCTGGAATTCAGTGGTTAAAAGGCCAAGAGAAGGTGATCTCAAAGGCCTAATGAGATGGCTCAAAACAAGGCAAAATAAGGCACAAAAGGGGGTAGACCACCCCCAACACCAAAGAGGCCTTAAACAAACACTTTAAGCACTTAAAAATGAAGCTTTTACAGTTTAAAGTTAGGCCTAAAACATCATGCAAATAGGGCCAAATAAGCAATATAAACAAAGCTTTAAAGAGGATGAAGACTCACCCTTGAAGAACCACTTCAAAGCAGCAACTTTAGAGGCAAAAACCAAGCTTTTGAGCTTCAAACAAACCTCCAAGAACCTCAGCCCAAGAGTGAAGGTGTTTCACTAGGTGTTTGTGTGCAAAAGTGTGAAGAAATGGCACTTTTGAGCACAAAATGGAACAAACATATAGAGAGATGGAGCAATATGGAGATAAAAGGATATGTATAGCCCTCAGCCAATTTTTCTGAACCTGGAAAAGGGAGAGAGAGCCTCCCTCTTATAGAAATCCAAGCCTCAAGCTTGTTGAACAGGCTAGAGACTTGAAGCAATCCCTCCATACACGTGTATGGAGGATGCCTTCCGTGCCCAACAGTTGGCACAACTGGTAAGGAAAATATCTGCAGAAAATGCAGGATGGCCGCCGACCAATTAAAATGGTCGGCAAATCACTTCCACTAGTCGACCGACTAGAAAAAATGGTCTACAAGGAAAGAAATTGGTCGGCAAGGGGGAGAGGGGAAGGTGATGGCAGGCTGCCGACCACCTTAGGTGGTCCACATGCCACCCACCCTAGCTGGCCGACCACAAAAAGTGGCTAGCAAGGAAGAAAAGTTGTCTACAGGGGGAGAAACTGGTCTACACCCCTGTTCCACCCTCTAGGCAAAGGATAACAAGGTTTGGTTCAAAAACATACCAAAAAGGAAGCAAAACAAGACTCCACAAGGCGAGACACTCAGTTGGAAGCCCCGAAAACTAGTCTACGGGTACAAAAGGTGCCTACGAGAGGGAAAGGTAGTCTATGGCTACAAAAGGTGGCCTAGAGGCCTCTGTTTCCATCTAGGAAAAGGTAGCAAGGCATGGTCCAAAAACCAGGCCAAGATGAGGAAGTTAAGAGGTCCCGAGACAATGTGCTCGGCCGAAGGCTTCGGAAACTCAAAACGAGCACAAACATGCGTAATCATCGAGTGTTCAATCGATGACGTCTGAGTCTTAAGGTCGGTCAAAAATGGGGTGTCTACAGTATGTTGGTGATTAGGTGTGTGACCAGGCCCTGAGATGATTTCCTGAGATCCGTTTTGTCAACCAGCCACTGTGCCTCCCGAGGAAGTTCCCATTTTGAAGTGGTCAAGTGTTTGTGATAAATGTTGGAGACTTTTATATTTCTTTTGGTTTGCCTGACCAAGTTTTCGTATGCTCTGTATATGTGGGCTTTGGTGACATAAGACTAACGTAAATATGACATCACTTATATGTATATAAAGTTTTAAATTTTCTGTCCCATGTATGTCTGCACAGCTCTATAGACACTATATTGTCGTAATTGCTTCCGCTAGCCCCTTTACTTTTGCTTAATATGTTCAAAGGCCTTCTATAATCCCATGATTACTAGCTGGTTACGACACTAAACCTATAGGAGAGGGTTTGGGTCGTGACAGAGTGGTATCAGTGCACGTATTCTACTGCACGCACGAGTCCATATGAGCTATAGGATGTCTTAGAAAATAATTAGGGACATTACATTTGCATGAGTAAGTGTGTGTGCGTAAAGTATCTAAACATATCTGAACTAAATTGAAATGACATGAATATATCTGAACTGAGTATGACCATTGAGGAACTGTAAAGATTATTCCTGTGTTTATTAGTGCTCTGTTTACTTATAGAAAATGGAAAATACAAGAAGTGATGGTAAAACTGAATCTTCTGAGGCCCAAATGAACTGAATGGAAGGAATGCTTGAAGCCTTAACAGAATCAATGATATAGCAACGAAAACAACAACCTTTGCCTCCTTCGCCCCTTTCGGTTCAAGTAGAACCGATAAACACAAACATTATCTCATTGACTCAGAAATTTACTAAGATGAAGCTGCCAATCTTTCTAGGTGGTATTGAGCCATTAAAGCCAAGACATGGATGCTAGAAATGGAGAAACTATTTGAAGTGTTCCATGTTCAGAAACTCAGAAAGTTCTACTGGCCACCTATACTTTAAAAGAGGAAGCTCGTCGTTGGTAGATGTTGATCAGAAATGACAATGGGACCATGACATGGAATCAATTTAGGGAAATCTTCTATGAAAAATACTTCCCTCAGTGCTTTAGAGATCGCAAAGTTTCTGAATTTGAATAGTTGAAGCAAGGCAACATGTTTGTAGCCGAGAATGAGGCTAAATTCACTCAGTTAGCCTGATTTGCTCCCTACATGGTAGACACGGATTATAAGAAAGCTCAGAAATTTAAAGGAGGGTTGAATTCAAATGTGTTTGATCGAATTGGAGTTTTGAAATTTCCCAAATATGTGGATGTACTTGATAAAGCCCTAATGACCGAAGCCAACCTAGCTACTATGAAACCCACCAAGGCTCGGACAACTGAATGAGAAAGTAAATGATTTGTGTTTAATTTCAAAAAGGGTCGTTCATTTGCAATGAACAAGAAGCAAAACACGGTGTTTACTAGCAGCTCAAGTTAGAGTAGTGGATCCACACCTGTTTGTCCTGAACGTGGAAGAAAAACATATGGGTGTCTGTTATCGTGCATCTGGTGATTGTTTTCGGTGCAATAACATTGGCTATATAGTAAAAGATTGTCTGCTCGGATTTGAAAATGCCAATCGTCCTACAGCAAGTTCATCCGGGTTCGCTTCTGCATCAAGAACAAATACCAGAACCAACACCGACAATGAAACTTTGAGGCAAGGGAGAGAGTTTGCACTTATGCCTGGGGACATCCAAAACAATGAGTCTGTGGTGTTAGGTATACTTCCTATTTGTGCTCAGAATGCGTATGTGTTAATAGATTCCAGTTTTATGCATTCTTTTGTGTTGCATGCTTATTCACGGAAGTTGACTAGACTCATAAAATCTATAAATCATTTATTATCTGTATCTACACCTTATGGAGATTCTATGGTATGTGCTTATGTGTATCCTGCGTGTGACGTCATGATTGGGGATGTGTTATTATGTGTTGATTTGTTGCCCTGTGACATTACTCGTTTTAATTGTATATTGGGAATAGATTGGTTGACTAAGTACCATGCCACTATAGATTGTGTAAATAAATCCGTTGTGTCCCGGCCGCTTGGGTTGCTTGAGTTTGTGTTTATTGGGAAAGGGGTAGTTCCTCCCCCATATTTGATCTCTACAATGAAAGCCAAGAAACTATTGAGGAAGGGGTGTCGAGGTTATTTATGTTGTGTATTGACCATGCCCACAGATAGCACTAATGTAGAGAACATCCCTGTAGTCAATGAATTTCTCGATTTATTTCCAAATGAACTACATGGTGATCTGATTGAGAGAGAAATTGAATTTACCATTAAGGTATTACTTGGAATACAACTTATCTCCAAAACCCCCTACAGGATGTGAACTTCTGAATTGAAATAATTGAAAACCCAACTATAAGAACTGTTAGACAAAAAATTTATCTGTCCGAGTACTTCACCTTGGGATGCTCCAGTTCTGTTTTGTTAAGAAGAAAGATGGGTCTTTGAGGTTATGTATTGAATACCGAGAATTGAACAAAGTAACTGTCAAGAACAAATATCTACTGCCACGAATAGATGATCTATTTGACCAACTTCAAGGAGCCCAAGTGCGTTAAAAAATAGACCTTAGATCTGGTTACCACCAATTAAAAGTTACGACAAAAGACATTGAGAAAACAACTTTTCGAACAAGATATGTGCACTATGAATTTTTAGTAATGCCGTTTGAGGTAACCAATGCACCTGCCACCTTCATGGACCTAATGAATAGGATTTTCAAATCATATCTAAATGAATTTGTTGTTGTGTTTATTGATGACATTTTGATTTATTCTAAAAATAGGGAAGATCATGAAAATCATGAAAATCACTTCAAAATTGTACTACAGACCTTGAGGGAGAAGAATCTATATGAAAAATTCTCCAAATGTGAATTCTGACATGACAGTGTGACCTTTTTAGGGCATGTAATCAACAAGGATGGTATATCAGTTAATCTACAGAAAATTGATGCCATTGTGAACTGGCCAAGTCCGACAAATGTATCTGAGGTTAGAAGTTTTCTGGGGCTTGCTAGTTATTACATGAGGTTTGTAAAAGACTTCTCTAAACTTGCCATGTGATTGACACAGTTGACACAGAAAAATGTACCATTTGATTGGAATGATCAAAGAGAGTCCGCCTTTCAAGAGTTGAAAACTAGATTAGTGATTGCACCAACTTTGACTCTACCTAATGGTACAGATGGGTTTTAGATTTATAGTGACACTTCATACAAAGGCCTAGGGTGTGTATTAATGCAAAATGGGAAGGTAGTTGCATATGCTTCACGACAACTCCGACCACATGAAAAGAAGTATCCGACCCATGACCTTGAACTTACAGCTGTGGTTTTTGCTCTAAAAATTTGGCCCCATTACCTGTATGGAACAACTTATGAGGTGTACATAGACCACAAAAGCCTAAAATACTTATTCACTCAGAAAGAACTGAACATGAGACAAAGAAGTTGGCTTGAGTTGATTAAAGATTATGATTTACAAATTCTGTATCATCCGGGAAAGGCGAATACAATTACAGATGCTTTGAGCAGAAAATCCATTAGGAATTTGGCATGTTTGCTTACTAGTGAAAAAGAATTGTTATATGAGAAATGAAATTGAGATTGCTTTGTGTGAACATGGTGAAATTCTAGCTGTCATTTCAGTACAACCAGCTATACTTGAAGAAGTTAAAGAAAAACAACTACAAGATGAGTTTCTGAAGAAGATTGTTAATGAAATTGATTCAAAACCAAGCCCCAGATTTGTATATGAAAATAATATGTTGAAGTTTCATAATAGATTTTGTGTACCAGATTGTTCAGAGCTGAGGAAATGTGTCATGGCTGATGCACACAATTCTAAATTTGCTTTACATCCGGGAAACACAAAAATATACAAAGATTTGGAACAGAATTTTTGGTGGCTTGGAATGAAGAAATGTATTGTTGATTTTGTAGCTAAGTGTTTACATTGCCAACAAGTGAAAGCCGAACATCAACGACCCGCCGGATTACTTTAGCCACTTCTAATACCAAAATGGAAATGGGAGCATATCATGATGGGCTTTATTGTTGGACTACCTTGCTCCTCTCGAGGTATGGACTCTATCTAGGTAATTGTTGATCATTTGACTAAGTCCGCACATTTCTTACCTGTCAAAACTTTTTATAATGCAGATAAATTAGCCACTACAACAAAAAGCATATTTGGTGACCAAAAAATTGGTTGCCAAAAGTACAAATTTTGTCACCAAAAGAATCGGTAACAAACAATTGGTTACCAAAGGCCTGCCACTAAAAGTATTGGCGACCAAATAATAAATTGTCACTGTATGTAGACATTTAGCGACAAGCAAAATTGGTCGCCAAAAATCATATATTTTGTCGCTGTAAAAATCTAATTTGTTGCTAAAAGGTTAAGATTTGGATAGGCTATGTAGTTTTAGCGACAAATAAATTCATCGCCAAGAGTACTATTTAGTGACAAAATTAATTTGGTCGTTAAAAATCAACTTTTTAGCAACGACTAAGTTTTGGTTGCTAAAAGTTCTTGGAATAGCCACTAACTTTTAGCGACAAAACAATATGTTGGAGGCTTGTAAAAGACTTCTCTAAACTTGCCATGTGATTGACACAGTTGACACAGAAAAATGTACCGCTTGATTGGAATGATCAAAGAGAGTCCACCTTTCAAGAGTTGAAAGCTAGATTAGTGATTGCACCAATTCTGACTCTACCTGATGGTACAGATGGGTTTTAGATTTATAGTGACACTTCATACAAAGGCCTAGGGTGTGTATTAATGCAAAATGGGAAGGTAGTTGCATATGCTTCACGACAACTCCGACCACATAAAAAGAAGTATCCGACCCATGACCTTGAACTTACAGCTGTGGTTTTTGCTCTAAAAATTTGGCCCCATTACCTGTATGGAACAACTTATGAGGTGTACATAGACCACAAAAGCCTAAAATACTTATTCACTCAGAAAGAACTGAACATGAGACAAAGAAGTTGGCTTGAGTTGATTAAAGATTATGATTTACAAATTCTGTATCATCCGGGAAAGGCGAATACAATTACAGATGCTTTGAGCAGAAAATTCATTAGGAATTTGGCATGTTTGCTTACTAGTGAAAAAGAATTGTTATATGAGCTAGAAAGAAATGAAATTGAGATTGTTTTGTGTGAACATGGTGGAATTCTAGCTGTCATTTCAATACAACCAACTATACTTGAAGAAGTTAAAGAAAAACAACTACAAGATGAGTTTCTGAAGAAGATTGTTGACGAAATTGATTCAAAACCAAGGCCCAGATTTGTATATGAAAATAATATGTTGAAGTTTCATAATAGATTTTGCGTACCAAATTGTTCAAAGCTGAGGAAACGTGTCATGACTGATGCACACAATTCTAAATTTGCTTTACATCCGGGAAACACAAAAATATACAAAGATTTGGAACGGAATTTTTGGTGGCTTGGAATGAAGAAATGTATTGTTGATTTTGTAGCTAAGTGTTTACATTGCCAACAAGTGAAAGCCGAACATCAACAACCCGCCGGACTACTTCAACCACTTCTAATACCAGAATGGAAATGGGAGCATATCATGATGGGCTTTATTGTTGGACTACCTTGCTCCTCTCGAGGTATGGACTCTATCTAGGCAATTGTTGATCATTTGACTAAGTCCGCACATTTCTTACCCGTCAAAACTTTTTATAATGCAGATAAATTAGCCACTACAACAAAAAGCATATTTGGTGACCAAAAAATTGGTTGCCAAAAGTACAAATTTTGTCACCAAAAGAATCGGTAACAAACAATTGGTTACCAAAGGCCTGTCACTAAAAGTATTGGCGACCAAATAATAAATTGTCACCGTATGTAGACATTTAGCGACAAGCAAAATTGGTCGCCAAAAATCATATATTTTGTCGTTGTAAAAATCTAATTTGTTGCTAAAAGGTTAAGATTTGGGTAGGCTATGTAGTTTTAGCGACAAATAAATTCATCGCCAAGAGTACTAGTTAGTGACAAAATTAATTTGGTCGTTAAAAATCAACTTTTTAGCAACGACTAAGTTTTGGTTACTAAAAGTTCTTGGAATAGCCACTAACTTTTAGCGACAAAACAATATGTTGTTGCCAAATATATTAACAGCAACCAAAATATCACCTATCACTAAAAATTCGCTGCACAAATTTGGATTTTAATAATTTTCTTGTTCAAAATAATCCAAAATACTTGTTTTTCTATACACAATATATACATAAATGCAACGTAAATAGTAATACACCTATGCAAGACATTCATAATAATTCAAAATTAATAGCTATTAAACATCCCAATAAACATAATTACAATTCTGTACCAATCTGAAACATTCATACCAAAGTACTTACACACTATTAACATCAAACCCACAAATTCATTACCAAATCCTATGTCAAAATATTTTCAAAAACACAACCAAATATTTTGATAGCAAACATCTAAGCCACAAGTCATTTACCAAAATCCTATGTCAAAATATTTGTATAAACATAAAACCATATATTTTGACGCTAAACATCTAACCCATGAGTCATTTACCAAAATCATATGTCAAAATATTTTCAAAAATACAAAATCAAATCTTCTGATACAGCCCGAACTATTTTCCAACATTGCCAATCTGTCACATGAAGAAGAAAAAACATATTAGATTGACAAAAAATAAATAAATAAATAAATAAAATAAAACTTGGTATGAATTTCACAATTTTGATTTTAATTTTGGAATGGGAAGTCCAATCGAGGTGTCGTTTTCTCATACAAGTTTATTTACTCTTGAGAAAGCTACCCGTGCTAAGTTTCGGTGGTCATTTCACAATTTTGCCCCCAAAACGGGCCTTTCAAGTCTTGTATTTTACAATTTTCCTTCCAATTTTCTAACCGAAAATCCAATCAAGGTCTCGTTTGTTCCTACAAGTCTATTTAGGCTTGAGCAAGCTGCTCGTGCTAAGTTTTGGCAGTTTCGGTGGTCATTTCGCAATTTCGGCCCCGAACGGACCTTTTAAGTCTTGTGTTTTACAATTTTCCTTCTAATTTTCTAATTGGAAATCCAATCGAGGTCCCATCTATTCCTACAAGTCTATTTAGGTTTGAGGAAGTTGTCCATGCCAAGTTTCAGTAGCCATTTTGCAATTTCGCCCCCCGAACGGGCCTTTTAAGTCTTATGTTTTACAATTTTTCTTCTAATTTTCTAACCGGAAATCCAATCGAGGTTCTATTTGTTCCTATAAGTCTATTTAGGCTTGAGCAAGCTGTCTGTGCCAAGTTTTGGCAGTTTCGGTGGACATTTCGAAATTTCACCCCCCGAACGGGCCTTTTAAGTATTGTGTTTTACAATTTTCCTTCTAATTTTCTAACTAGAAATCCAATTGGGGTCTCGTTTGTTCCTACAAGTCTATTTAGGCTTAAGCTAGCCACTCGTGCCAAGTTTCGGCAATTTTGGTGGTCATTTCGCAATTTTGCCCTCCCCAAACAGGCCTTTTAAGTCTTGTGTTTTATAATTGTCCTTCTAATTTTCTAACCTGAAATCCAATCGAGGTTCCGTTTGTTCCTACAAGTCTATTTAGGCTTGAGCAAGCTGCCGGTGGCAAGTTTCGGTAGTTTCGGTAGACATTTCGTAATTTCATCCCCAGAACATGCCTTTGAAGTCTTGTGTTTTACAATTTCCGTCTAATTTTCTAACCGGAAATCCAATCGAGGTCCCGTTTGTTCCTACAAGTCTATTTAGGCTTGAGCAACCTGCCCGTGCCAAGTTTCAACAGTTTCAGTGGTCATTTCACAATTTCACCCCCCGAACGGGCCTTTTAGGTTTTGTGTTTTACAATTTTCCTTCTAATTTTAAGTCTCTTGTTTTACAATTTTGGCACTTTTGTTCAACACAACCAGACATATTAAGTTAAATGCTTATCGTGATTTGAAAATTAAATTATGAAAAAATACTTACAAAAGTGCTTGTCAATAATATTCCACTGATGGATAATTATCTTCATCAACCTGCATGCCTGCTCGATCCTTGCGCATCCTCATAAACCTCTCAATCTCTTCAAATCTTTTGTTTTGCATTTCAATCGTTTTAGCTTGCTCTTGTGTTACTAGGTTCTGGGCTGCAATTTGTTCTTGTTGGACCTCGAACAAACTCTTCAATGACTCTAGTTGTTTTTGTAGGCTCGAAACCACCTTAATATGTGTTTTATGCACTAACAGAAGATCTGGATGATGATAGTTTTGGACCAACTCCAAAGCCTTTTAAGTATCCTAATTTCTTTCCAAGAACCTCAATTGACAGCTACTCCTAAGTTAAAGGTACTGCCCAGGCTCTAAAGACTCTTCACTTCGCGTTTTCAAAGCTTCCTATCACTTTGTAAACAACTTCAACAAATACAACCATTTACATAAATATGTAACTCTATTAATTGGCATACTTACATGTAATTGACCAAATATTGGGGCTACCTAATCCGATTTTCTCTTGCTCCAATGGGAATCTTTGTAGAAGTCTACAATGTCAGTCTTCTCGGTACCCTATTTTCATTTAAAAGTAAGCATACATAATTAATTTTAACTTAATCACACTCTTAAATATAATAAATGCATCACCTGTTTATACATTGCAGTTTGAAATGACTTGGAGCCCATTGTATGATTATATGGTAACCTTGATCGACTATCCCTTGCTTTTTCAGCCAAGTTCTACAAAATTAATTGATTAGTAAAATTAAATTGAAATTACATGATTCTTTAAATTAGGAAATTTTACCTAATGATCGCCATCAAGCCATACATGATTGATCATGTATACCCATGCCTCATAATCGACCCCTTTGTATGGTTTACTGTAAGGGTCAACACCAGTGTCTACCAACTTTGAGTAATGAGTCTTCATCTTGCTATGCCAACTTTTGTAAAGAGTTTTACACTTTTTATTGACTTATTTCTGAACCTCTTCATCATCATCATAATCAACAATCTCAAATTTATCCTGCAAATATAATGAATACTTTTATTAATATCAAAATGCAAGTAATGGTGATAATCTAATTATTTTAAAAAATAACAAATACATGCACCCGAACTGCTTGAATGATTGGGGCTTTATGAATCTCATCAATCTTGTTCCACTTTTTTATACCAATGATTGGTGCAGCCATCCTTATTTGTAACCCATGTTCATTTGCAAATGGAGTGGCACAAGGCCTTACTGGCACCTTGGCATCTACAGGGATCCAAACAGGAAGTTTTTCACCACCATTGTTAGCTATGAGACGTGCTATGCTCTTTTCTTGAGTCTGACCCCTTACTTGTCTAGAACGAGTACGCAAACTAGGTGTAGATGGTACATCCTGGGTAGTAGTTGCATTTGTATATGGTACACTCTGAGTAGATAGGGTTAAATTAGGTGGTGCACGCTGAGTAGGGGCAGCAACTCTAGCTGCAACTTGTTGGGTAGGTAGAGGAACTTTGAATGATGCTGCACTTTGAACTTTACCAAGGCCTGCCATCTAGCACAACAACTCAACAATTACACATGTGACGCATATGTAAAATAAGCAATTACATTAATATCAATGGATGTATAATAGAATTAATATCAGAACATAAGTGATAACTAAACAATAACAAGATATAAGAAAAAAAAATGAGAGAAAGAGAAGGATAGAGAGAGAGACACACACACAAACACACATATACAAAAAAATCTTTTTGAATAGTCATTGTACTCAAACTGAAAGGCACTTAAACAACAATGTCATAAAAACATAAAAATGATACAATAATTTAAGTTCTATGTCAAAACCTATATTAGAATCAAGATGATTATATAGGTCATCTTCTCGAATAGTCAATGCTCGTAGTAATCATCTTCACCCTCTTCATCATCAACACCATCGTTGTGTGTTCGACTAACTGATTGTAAAACCACCTCACCTGGGATAATTTGAGGATCAATGTCATTCCTATGAAGTGAGATTGCGACGGGGCCTTCAACGCTAACTGGGACAACATCAGTTGTTTTATTCTGTTGGAATACATCATCAGGTTCAATGCCATCTTGTTCTAATACATCCCATATTCCTTGATGTTGTAGTCTTTCTACGACTTTCCAATGTCCACATAACTTTGTATCACCAACATAAAAACTTGTTTCACATGACTTGGTAAGACAAATGGATCATCTTTATACCATCGACTTCTAACATGAATACTTGTGAAATGTGTATTGGTACATAATGTTCTATTGCTACCAGTGTTGAACCATTAAAACTCGATGTCCAAGTATATAATGCATCTCCCACACTCTATTCAAGTACCCATAAAAGTGAATTGTTTGTCCCTCATGCTCCCCTTCTACAACTAACCCACTATTTTGGCATTTATGACTCTTGTCATGATCCTTACTATGAAATCGAACACCATTGGAAATGCAAGCTGAATACAAATTAACTATCACAATAGGACCATTTGCTAATGACCATAAATCATTAGTTGTTTATGGTAATCCTTGACCTTGTAATTGGTTCATCGACCTAATGCCATCAATTTCAATCATTATGTTAGTATTCATATAAGTATAGCTCAGTAAAGTTTAGGATTATATCTTACATGTTCTTTGAACCACTTGGGGAATTCCTCTTTCTGTCTCTTTGTGATGTCATATGCACCTTGATTTTCTAAAAGATTCTTGTGTTGCCTACTTACAAACATATGATTAATAAGCAATGGATTATATTAAAAAACATAATTCTACAAAAATAAAAAATAAGAACGTACTCTAGATAATGGTCCAACTCGAGGCTATTGTTCAAGACAAACCAATGAGTCATTTCACGTTCTTTCTAAGACACGTTAGAAGCCCTTGTAATTAGCCCAAAAGGATGAACATTTTTCTTGAAGACCTCTAACCCCAACTCATGCACACCAACATCAACATTTCGTTCCTTTGGATTAAATACAGTTTCAATCCAACCCCGATACATTGAGAAAAATGTGAGACACTCCTTGACAACATAAGCTTCTGCGATTGAACCTTTTGGACGATTTGTAACATATCCTTTTAAAGTTCCAAGTAGCCTATGAAACAAAGAATAAAATAATCTTATTACATGCACAATCACATTTTTATAAATATATATGCTGGTTGTGCTAAAATTTAAGTATTTTAGTATATTAAGAAATTAGTAAGTACCTTTCAATAGGATACATCCATCGTTATTACATAGGCCCACCAAGAATGGCTTCGTGTGGCGAATGAATGGCCAAATAGACCATCACATCAAAAAAAAATGCTGGTGGAAAAATTTTCTCCAACTTGCATAGTATGTGTACTATGCGATCTCTTCTAATTTTTTCGATTCCTTCACCTTCAATGTCTTCAAGCAAAGCTCTTGGAAGAAATTTCCCAACTCAAATAATGCGACACAAATATCATTGTGAAGATATCCACACATTCCAATGGGAAGAAGTTACTGCAGAAGGGCATGACAATCATGACTTTTTAGGCCTGTTAACTTATCACCCTTTATGGTCACACACCTTGAGATGTTTGCTGCATAACTATCAGGATACTTAATTAACTTCAAGAACTTACAGAAACCATTCCTTTCATCTGAGGACAAAGTGTATAATGCTGGGGGCTTTTCAAAAGACCCATCGACACGCCTTTTTAGGTGCAACTCCTTCCTTATTTTCATATCTTCCAAATCCAGCCGTGCTTTTTCTACGTCTTTGTTCTTTCCATCTATACTCAGTAATGTTCCAAGAAAACTATCACATATATTCTTCTCTATGTGCATAACATCGAGGTTGTGTCGTAGTTTAAGTGTTTTCCAATATGGTAACACAAGAAAGATGTTTTTTTTTTTTTTTTTGGTCCAGCTCAACACTAGATTTTCCCTTTTTCTTTTCTTATTGGTTGGATGCTTTCCAAATGGTTTGAATGTCCCTAAGTCCAATTGTTCTAAGGTTTGTTCCCTTGATAGCTCCAAAGGTCTTGACACAAACTCAGTCTTACCGTTATAAAGTCGACTTCTCCGCCAAGGGTAGTCATCAGGTAGGTAATGACGAGCTCCTGTGTACCCTATCTTACCTCTCAACCGTTGTGAGGATGAATTCTTATTACATGTGGGACAAGACAAATAACCTTTCGGCCTTCATCCTGACAAGTTGCCATATGCAGGAATGTCATTAATTGTCCACATAACAGTCGCATGCATTCGAAAAGTTAATTCAGTTGAGGCATCATAAGTAAGCACACCATCTTCCCACAACTCCTTCAACTCATCAATTAATGGTCACATGTAAACATCGATATCTCTCCCCGGTGCTTGTGGTCCAGGGATAACCAATGAAAATATACTAATGATTATTTCATACATTTCCAAGGAGATAAGTTATAAGGCATAATAATCACAGGCCACATACTGTGAGAGTTGCTCATGTTTCCAACAGGACTGAAACCATCAGTGGTCAACCCTAACCTTACATTTCGAGTCTCTTGGGAAAACAAAGGATGTTGCCTGTCAAAATCCTTGCATGCCTCACTATCAGCCTGGTGTCTCAATATCCCATCATCTACTCGTTTCTCTTTGTGCCATCTCATATCTATATCTATTTTTCTTGACATATATAATCTCTGCAACCTCGATATCAATGGGAAGTATCTTAAGATCTTATGAGGAATTTTCTTACCTTTTCCATCATTTAACTTGTATCTGGACTCTTGACAAATCGAACAATTCTCTAAATTTGTATTCTTCTTCCAGAAAAGTGCACGATCATACATACATGCATGAATCAACACATATCCTAAGCCTAAGTCACGTAAGAATTTTTTGGCTTCATAAAAGGATCATGGAATCACTTGATCACTCACCGGTAGAAGGTCCTTTAATATCCCCCACAACATGTTGAATGACTTATTGCTTCACTTGTTCAACACCTTCACGTGAAGCATCTTAACAACAAATGATAAAAGAGAAAACTTATGACACCCAAGGTACAACTCTCTTTGAGCATCATTCAACAATTTGTTAAAGTTGGGCACATCCTCTTTTTCGACATTATTAGCCACATCATCATCGTCATCATTCTTCTCATCCCCCTCATTTTCATCATCATTCATGATAGTCCCCATATGAACATATTCTAACAAATTTAGGATTTCATCTTGGTCTTCGTCTGTCTCCTCTTCCATTCTATCCCCAACACTTCCAAAGTCATTGTGGTTGTCATCATTCAATGTATGAGATTGATTCATGGGAACAGATTTCCCATGATGCACCCAAGTCTTATAAGAATGGGACATTCCTTTCACGACCAAATGATACTGCACAATTTTACTAATGTGTCGTTCACAATTCAAACAGTCCATACAAGGGCAACGAATCTTATCATTTGGCCATACATTTGTCATTGCAAATTAAACAAAAGCCTTCACCCCATCTCGATATTGGGAACTCATCCTATTCTTAAGTAACATCCAACTCTTGTCCATATTTGGCTACCTACAAAGCCAAAGTTATGTGAAATTCTTTTGTTACTATGTACATTAAAGTAGTCCTATCCCATTTATGAATGCACAATGCAAAATATACTAAAATATACCTTTAACTTAATTAGGCATATGTAATTTATGTGTAAGACTAACTTAATTATTTAGTTGTTATGATGACCCATGTGATATGGCAATATTAATTAGGGATTTTACAGGATTATGATTCCATATATTTTGCTCCAAAGTTTTATCTAATAGTGATTTCCAGGTATCCTACTTTGATAGTTCCAAATCATGGATTATAAAAGTTGTTGCATGCATTACACCATAAAATAATTTACATTATTAACAAAGTTGTGATAAACAAGAATTAACATTTAAGTAGAATATGCAATGTACAGTAAAGGGTGAAAAAGAATCATATAGTAAGTGATGAAATGGATATATAAATTAGAATTGCTATATAAATTATGGTGTTGAAATTGTTACATATTAGTTTAGTTATTCTTGTAAAGCATATTCATCTATTTTAGCTATTTGACTTATTTATTTGTTGAGTTAGACATGAAATTAAGATTTTTGAAACCAAACACATCAGTCACCCCTAATTAGCGCATTTGGTCTTACCTTATTTATATGTCAAATAGTTCTTTGGGTCATCTAAGTGTTTGTCATATCATGAATGCTCAAAACATTAGGAAAATTAATGTGAATCCTCTAACAGCCACAAATTTAATAATAAAAAAAAATTCTCTAAGTAAATTAAAAATGCCCTAACAAATAGTCAAAACTTACTCGATATAGTAATTGCCCCCAACGAATGATTACAGCTTTTTAATCCCTTTGCATTAGCCAATAACCTATAACATTTACAAAGTTTAAATTAAAAGAGCACAATACATGAAATTAATAGAGAGTTATGGGCATGAAATGAAAATAAAATAACATATAAGGATACTCATGTCTTGTCTTTTTCTTTTCTTTTCTTTTCTTTTTTCTACCTTGTTGTCATACTTACTCGCCATGGTATTGTGAAAAACAAATGATTCAATAATATTACTATATATCGAACCAAAATGTGATGTACACATCTAAATAAATGCTTGTACTTATAATCTAGACAATAATTGTATTCTTGCCAAAAAAGAATAAATCATAGCTTTGAAAAATGTACAATTCACTATCAAAAGGACAGATACACAACATAGATTGGAAACTTCGATTGAAGCAAAAAAGTAAATATCAATTAAAGCAATGGCATGGCATGGCATCATACTGTAGACACCCCATTTTTTACCATCCTCAAGACTTGGACGTCACCATTGGAACACTTGGTGATTACCCTTGTTTGTGTTCGTCTTGAGTTCCTGGAGGTCTCGGTTGCGCGCCTTGCCTCAGGATCTATCGACTCGACCGTGTTGTGTCTGGTTTTGCACCAAACACTTGTGTTTTGCCTTGGAGGGGCAGGGAATGCCTTGTGAGGCATCCCCACACATCACCGGCCATGGCTTGAGGCCACCGGCCAGTGATTTTATGCCATCGGCAATGTATATTGCTAGTCGACACTATTCGTTGCCGGTTGGCCATTTATTTTGCCAAAATGGCAATTTTGAATGGCCGATCACTGTTCATCTACTTTTGGTAGATATTTTGTGCCAGCTGTGATAGCTGGCACCCACCTTTTCTCCCCTCCATACACGTGTATGGAGAGATCTCTCTCTTGACAAGCTTTACAAGAGAGAACTCTATAAGAGAGAGTCTCCTCTCTTGGATTTAGGGTTAGAAAACATAGTTAGAGAGCTCTGGTTTTAGGTTAGGATTTATATATCTATCCTATATCTCTCTCTCTCTCTCTTGAGCTTAGTGTATGTGTTTTGTCTTACTTTTGCTCACAAGCACCCACCATCACACCATCCCTTGGAGCTGAGGCCTCTTGAGGGTTGTTTTGGAGGTTTTGAAGCTTGTTTCAACCTAAAGAAGCTGCTGGAGCTCCATTGTTGAAGAGGATCTTCAAGGGTAAGAAGCTTGCTCCTTTTTACCCCTTTCTTGCATTGTATTTTTGCCTACCTTACAACTATTTTTGTGTTTAGTATATAACATATAAAAGTTCCATTTTTAGGCCCTCCAAATAGTTTGTTTAGAGTGTTTTGTGATTTGAGGTTGTTTAACCCCTTTTGAGGCTTCTAAGGCTCCTTTTTGTGCCATTTTGTGTGACCTCCGGGACCATTGAGTTTGGGCCTCCTCACCACTGAAATCTTGAGGGATTTCAGAGGTGGGGATGGTGCCTTGAGGTCCTAGGAAGGAGAGGACCACCCCTCTCCTTGTTGTCCTTGAAAAGGACCATTTTTTGGCCTCTTGAGGGAGCACCTAGCTTAG
Source organism: Camellia sinensis (assembly GCF_004153795.1). NCBI lineage: Eukaryota > Viridiplantae > Streptophyta > Magnoliopsida > Ericales > Theaceae > Camellia > Camellia sinensis. The sequence continues at coordinate 2,841,412 of NW_021024888.1, forward strand.
GCTCTTGTTGACCATGCCTTAGCTGTTATTTACGCTTATTTTGCCATGGAATAGCATTGTTTTAAGTTGGTTTAAACACCATGCATGCTTAGCATACTTGTCTTGTAATGCCATGAAATTGCCTTAACATGCTTTGTGCTTTGAGACTTGTTTCTAGCATGATTTTGGCTTAGCTTTGTGAAGCTTTTATGCATATTTTGGCATGATTTAGGTCTGATTTTGGTTGTTTGGGTCATTCATGACTTGTTTTGCATAGCTACCATGCAATCTAGCTTGCATGCTTTGAGTGTTGGCTCCTCTACCATGCTCTATTTGCATCATTTCAGTGGTTTGGCACCATTAGTTATGATATTTCAGTCCTTTCCCTATGCTTGTATGCTTGCATTTGATGCTTCTTTGATGCTTTAAAAGCTTGTGTTGAATGCTCCATGTTTGGTCTCTTTTGCATGCTTCAATTTTTAGGATACTTGGATGCCATCTAGGTGTTCCCTTAGCATTGTTTAGGTCTGCCTTGAACATGTTTTAAGTCTTCCTGGCCTTGTGGGGCTTGGTTAGCTTGGCCATGGTTTAAGTCTCCTTGCCTTGCCTCAAGTATTTGGACCAATTGCATGCTTTGTTTGTCTCGTTTGCTTGGTTTAGCACCATCATTAACCTGATTTTCAAAGCTCGTGTGCATGCCATATGTCTATGTTTGCATCCTCCTAAGTGTGCTTGAGAATTGTCTCTTTATGCCTAAGTGTTGGTCCTTGTATACATGCATGTTTACATGCCACTAATCCTTCATTTTTGGGCACTTTGGCCACTGTTTTAGGTTAGTTTGAGAGCTGCCTAAATTAGTCTAAGTCCATTCTTGCATGTTGTGACATGCTTACCTTGTGTGTTGATTGCATGCTTGGCTTATCACGTGTTGTGGCATGTTCAAGTGACTTTGCATTTGGCATGCATTTCTCTTAGTTGGAATTACCTAACATGTTGCATGTTTTGCATACTTGCATGCTTGAGTAACTAGCATAGTTGTCACATGCCTTGTATGCTTGTTTGCATTACCATGTTGCATGCCTAGTTAACATGCTTAGGTTGCATTGCATGCATGCTTTGCCTCTTGATTATCCATGATTGAGGTTGAGCTCCTCACTTGTTTGTTGGTTTGCATTGCATTTGAAATCAACATGCATAAATTGGTCTCTTGGGCCATCACGCATTGAAATGCGCGGTTGATGGTCCGAGAACCAAGGACCATGTCCCTTTGAGTCATAAACATGATAAGGGATATGGTCGGTGCATACATTGCTTAGATTGCATTGCCATGCAAAGCCCTGTCCTCTGCTGCTGTCAAACAGATTCTGCAGGAACTTTTTGCCGATCGACTGCACAGAGTGCCGACCGGCAATCCATCTGTGGCCGATGGATTCATTTTCGGCCGATCAACACCAAATCACAGCCGATGATGATTCCCTTCAGCCGGTGGTGTCTCCCAATGTCCAGGGAAGCAATTCTGAGAATTTGGCAGTCTTCAGAGAAGCAGAGCAGGGAAAACAGAGGCAGCTTGCGCATGGCAGTGGACTTCCGAGCAAGACCCGAGCATGCGTGCATTGAGCTCTCTTCCCGAGGCCCTTTTTCTTGCTTGCTTAAATTAATTAATTCGTTTAATTAATTTAGTTGGTCTGTAATAATTAATTAGCTAGGTTAGTTAATTCATTATTTGAGTTGTATTATTCTTTCGGTCCCTCCGAGCGAGGGCGAATTTGTAATAAGTGTGGGTGAGTGCGTGCACGTGTTCCAACCCCCACTTCTTTCTCCCTTTTACTTACCTGCTTTGATGGTTAGTAATAGGTCATGTTTAATTTAGCATACCTTATGCTATGCATGCGTGCATCATTCATCAGTATTGCATGCACCGGGCTCGGCGCACCATTCTAACTGCATTAGTATTTCAAATCTAACTTGAATACATGCTACTTGTGCCTTTTCACATGTCATTCATAGACTAGCCGAGCCTAATCTAGTGACATTCCGTATGTGTTGCATTAGGCATTTAAACATGGACTTGGATCATGCATTGATTGCTAACGAGTTCTTTGTTTTGCCACAGAGTACGATGTAAGTATTTATGCTTTAGCATCTCGCATGAGTGTGAATGTTAACATGACAGCATGCTTACCATGTGGCTAGATGCTTATGTGTTATAAATTGCCTGAATGCCTGTGGGTGAAGGTTGGATTGTCTGAGTTGGAATAGCTCATTGAAATCCGTGTTTTAGCCTACTTGCGAGTAGCAAATTCCAAAATATTTTTCCAAAACAAACGGATATGCAATGCTTATTCCCAAATTAGGCAATCTAATCTATACTTTTGTGCTGTGCGCATAACATAGTAATTCTAGGCTAATAATCGGGATACGAACACATAACGTTTTCAAAACTGGATATCACGGTTAGTAGAGGCCGATCTTTGATCGGGCGAGAGGGGGTGCTCATAGCTGACCTTTCCCAATCGTACCCAAGTTCTCGAGCCGAGGCAACTTTAGTGATGACGGACACGTGGCCTTTGGCACCGAGTCAGGGTTTCCTAAATTCCCCCATAAAAAAAAATATTTAGGTGGCGACTCTGTATCTGGCAAAGCAGTCCATGTTTGGCACTTCTTTTCAAAAACCTGTTTCTCAAAACGATTTACCGGATTTGGACTCTTTGGTTCAGATTAAGAACCGTGACACGAATCGAATCCGAACTGTAGCGAGGGTCCCTCGCGGGCGCGTCTACACATACAAATCAAAACCTACAAGCAAAAATAACAAACTATGTTTGTATATAAAAGTTCTATGGAATTGTATTCAAACAATATTAGTTCCCAAAATATCTCAAAGTAAACTCAAGTTATTAAGAAAAATGGAAGTTATCAACAAAGTAACTGATGTGAAATGGAATTATGAATAAAGCTCCACACATCAAATCATTCACAATCCAATAGTTTGACATAAATTAATCCAAGCAAACTCATGTAAGCAAAATTGAGAGAGAGAGAGAGAGAGAGAGAGAGAGAGAGAGATGAAGGATGTTGTCACGATGCCATCGTCGCATCACAAAGAATAGAATTGCAAGATTGGCATTCTCTCATAAGCAAGACTTATACACTAAATTTGACTCTTTCAAGTTCATGGTCACACATCAAACTAGGAGGTTGTAATGATGACTATGAAGACAAGATAATAAGATTCTCAGTCATTTCAAGCAAAATCAATCAAGTAGCCATACCACCTAGAAACCCAAAGCCAACAAATGAGTTCACATGAAAAGATACTAATAGTTCCATGCGACATTTCAAATTGCTTAAACAGATACATGTATACTTTTGTGTTGCTCAAGTAGTTTGAAATCAAAGAGTTGAATTTCTCACGTGTAGAATCATGTACAAGAGGGGTAGGAGACTTTAGATCAGCAACATTTAAAAAAGAAAAAAAATGAGCAACATTTAAAAAAGAAAAAAAATGTTATAACTGATAACTCATTCTACTATCCTCAGGTAATAGATCAATTTTGTTTCCTTTTCAATAGCATCTAAAAGCAAGTATCAATTACCTGGAGTTAATCCAAACGCAAAAGAAGCCACAATCACAATAGTAACAAAAATAGAATAAATGTTGTTTTTATAGAATCTTAAAAGTGATGACCTATATGCATCGGGTTAGGTTTGTTAGCCATATTGATTTTGATAATTGTTTTTTATTATGTTTTGATTTATTTTGAAATATGGATTAGAATTGAAAACTTAATATTTAAATAAATCATTATAATCCTTAAATTCTCCTTGTGTTTAACCATATTTTTGGAGTGCAAATGGTGCTTAAACAGGTGAAGAATCAAGCACAAAATAGTAGCAAAAACAGACCAAAAACAGCCCAAAAACAGCACCAAAATAGCCCAAAACAATAGCAGCATAGCGCAGGAAAAAAAAATTCAATAAGTGTAGAACTGCAGCCACATTTTTTCTTCTTCTAAATGTAGAACTACAGCACAGACCAGAACCATAGCCACATTTTTTTTTTCTTCGTCTAAATTTGTAGAACTGCCACACCTTTTCTTCTGGAAGTGATAAAATTTCATGCAATCAATAAGCGTAACCAATTAAAAGATAGAAGAAAAAAAATGTACTCCGGATGTTTAGCTCTAGGCTTCAACTTGGTTAGTATAGAAAACCGAACACTTCTCAAAACATGTTGCATATGTATATTTATTAATTCTTGAACTAATTAAAACAACAATAGCTACAAACAATGAAGTGATTACAATTATTATTAGAGAAGTTCTTCACCACATATTAGTCCCAAAATCAGTACCAAAATCAAAATATCAGTCCCAAAATCATAATATCAGTCCCAAGAATAGTCCCAAAATCCATCCCAAAATCAAAATATCAGTCCCAAAAATCAATTCCAAAATCAGTCCCAATATCAGTGTTGTGTTATGTTATGCCATGCCTAATAAGACAATCAAATTGAAGACAAAGAAGAAAAGGAGGAAGATGAGGCAATGTGAGAGAGTAAGAATGAGAGGGACAAGGAGAGGGAGAGAGAGAGATGAAAAAGAAGAAGAGAAGATATACCTCTGTGTGTCTTCTGCTGTGCCGCTTGAGGTTGTGGAGTGAGAGAATGAGATGAATATTAGGTCAATCCTTGTTTATTCACCTAAAAGGGTCAGTCAACTATTGAAGATAAAAAAAAAAAACACAAACAAACAAACAAACAAACAAAGACGTCGTTTAAACCCCTAATTTTTTGGTGACGAAAATCATTAGGTTGCCACAAATATCGTTCACCTTTCCACGACTATTTTAATTTTGTCGCCAAAAAGTTGCAATTGGAGACCAAAATTTTTGTCTCTATATATTAATTTGGTCGCGAAAACATTTTTAGCACTCCCGCGCAAAAATTTAAGTTAGCCCCAAACGTTTTTGGCAACCAATTGAGAAATTGGTCACCAATAGTTTATTTTTTAGCGACGAACAAGTATATTGTCTCCAAAAATATACAATTTCAATTTGGTTGCTAAAAAACGTCGCAAAAAAATGCTTTTTGTTGTAGTGGGCTAACATTTAGGTGAATGAGATTGTGAGACTGCACGGAGTCCCAGCATCTATTGTGTCTAACAGAGATCCTAAGTTTACTTCAAGATTTTGGCAAAGTCTATAACAAGCTTTAGGAACTGAACTAAGACTTAGTAGTGCAAATCATCCACAGACAGATGGTCAATCAAAATGAACTATTCAGACGTTGGAAGGCATGTTACGAATATGTGTGTTGGATTTCCCAAGAAATTGGGAAACTAACCCGCCTTTGGCTGAGTTTATGTACAACAACATTTATCATTCAAGTATTGGAATGGCTCCTTATGAAGCTCTGTACGGTAGGAAGTGCTGATCTCCAATTTGTTGGGTCGAAGTAGGCAATAGACTTTTTTTGGGACTGCAACTTGTACAAGAGACAATCAACAAAGTCAAGTTAATTCAATAACGGTTGGAAACCACTCAAAGTCGGAAAAAGAGTTATGCGGATGTTCGAAAGAAGGATAGAGAATATGAAGTCGGTGACCATGTGTTTATCAAAGTGACTCCAATGAAAAGGCAAACTCGATTTAGGGTTAAAGGAAAGTTGGCACCACGATACATTGGGCCGTATGAAATCATTGAGAAAATTAATCTTGTGAGAAACCAAGTGTCTTTACCTCCGGTTATGGAGAACATTCATAATGTTTTTCGTGTTTCGATGCTTCAGGAATATTTACGAGATCCGCATCATGTTATTGAGCCACACAAGTGCTTCTGAAGGATGATTATACGTATGAAGAGAGGCCAATTCAAATTGTGAATCACCCGATCAAATGACTGAGGACCAAAGAAATTCCAATGGTGAAAACAGATTGGCAAAATCATGGAGGGATATACACAACTTGGGAAACCAAAGAGGATATGAAGAAAAGATACACTAATTTGTTCCCTCTGGACCCGATATTCTTCCAAAATGAAGGTAATTCGAGTTTGGAGGACCAAACTCTTTAGGGGCGAAGACTATAATAACCCCAACCTATAATTAGCTTATGATCCATAATTAAGGATGCTTAATAAGCAATTAAGATGAAATCATGTGTTAATTGTGTGTTATATATGTTATTTGCGTTTATATATGTTTGTCGTAGGAAGATTTATCTAAATTTCTATTTTGGTATGCAAATTGAAAGCCTTATTGGCGTCCAAACACGAAATTGACTTTTTTTATGTGTCATTTAGAATTTTTAGAGTTTTATGCTAGGTTTAATTGAAATTCGATTCGGACCCCATTAATTAGAATAAAATAATCCTAATTAACTACCCTTAACTTCAAATTAATTAAGGCAACCTAATTAAGCCTATATAAGGCACAAGTGACGTTAGAATATGTTAGACACTAGCATTTCATCCTCTTCTTGAACTCATAAACATGAGAGAGAGAGAGAGAGAGAGAGAGAGAAGCTTAGGAAGGATGAACTCAAGCTTGGAATTGTAGAGAATTAAAGGTTTAGCTTGTAGGAGCTTAAGAATTGGTTGATTAAAACTCAATTAGAGACCTTACGTGAGTATTTGACTCCTAATCTTTGTATCTAAGTCATTAATGAAGAGAATCTAATGAGACTTTGTAATCAAGTATAAGAATCAAGCTAGAATTGAAGAATTTGAGTCATATCATGCATGCATGTCCATTTCAAGTCCATTTCATCACAATTTGAGCTTCACTTCGAGGATTCTCACATGCAAGTTCTTATTTTTGCTATGTTTTAAGAATTCAACTTGGTTTTGTGCTAAACATCTCACTTGATCATATTTTGGAAGGTTTGAGTTCATGTCAATTCATACATGTAATTTAAACAAAGTTCTAAATTTTGTTTTTGAACAATTCACTTGATTTTGGGCTTTGATTTTGCGAAATGATTTTAATTCATGGTGTTATATCAGTTTAGACATGTTTTCTCAAGTTTTGACCCAAAAGGGAGTGTTTTACAGCTTTGAATTTGAGTTTCGACCTTGGAGAGCAAAAATGGAAATTCCAAATTCTACATCTTCGCTTGAGCGACCAAAGCTGCACTCGAGTGACCACTCTTTGTTTTGCACCTTGGCTCGAGCAACCAAGAGTTGGCTCAGCATAAAATTCGAACTCCCAGTACTTTTGTAGACATAGGTCTTGGCTCGAGCAATAGAATCTGAGCTCGAGCGACCACCCTTATTTTTGATCCTCTGCTCAAGCATAGGAAGTTGCACTCGAGCGTAAAATAAGAGCTCCTAGAAGTTTTACAGAGTTTTATAGATCGGTCGAGTGACCAAAGTTGCGCTCGAACGAAGGTCGTGTTTTCAGCAAATTTTACTAAGTGTTCTAAATTATCTTTTCGCATCCTCCTTGCCTCTTAGGCATTCCTAAGCCCTAATTAAGACATAATAATGAGGGTAAGGATTAGAAACACACCAAGATAGAAAAGAAATAAGTTATGTATTTTCTGAGCCTGTGTTTCAATGTGTATCCATTATGTGTTTATGTAGGTCACGCTCCGTAATCCGTTTGATCTATCTGCTCTGTTTGTTTTGCCACTGAAGCTATATGTGAGTAATAACTCTGCAAAGCTATGTTTGATTATAAGTATTTTCTGACTTAAATGATGTGACCGGTTTTCTAAAATGTTATTCTGTATAAATGAATGATTGTCCAATTTTCTGAAATGTATCGTAGCATTCTTATAATCATGTGATATCTGTCTGTTACCTAGTACCACAGGTTCCATTATGGAACTGGTAAAGCATAACCATTATCTACCTATATCTGCTTTGTATATGGGTCTTTATGGCCGTCTCATGTAATCATGAGTTATCTGTCTATTAGCGCTAATGGATATACCACGTATGATTATCTGTGAACTCTGAATCTGAATATGTATAAGATTCTGTTTCTAACTTCTGAATCTGTCTTGGACATCATTCATTAAACCATTTACTATGTTATTATTCACCAGGCACCAACTCATTGTATTATTATTATTATGTAGGTGATCAGGCACGTGACCAGGCCTTGAGATGATTGCGTTAGATCTGTTCTGTCAACCAACCACTGTGCCTCCTGAGGAGGTTCCCGTTTTGAAATGGTCAAGTGTTTGTGATAAATGTTGGAGACTTTTGTATTTCTTATGTTTTTCCTGAACAAATTTTTGTATGTTATGTATATGTGGGATTTGGTGACGTAAGACTAACGTAAATATGACGCCACTTATATGTGTATAAAGTTTTAAATTCTCTATTCCATATATGTCTGCACAGCTCTATGGACACGGTATGTTTGTAATTGCTTCAGCTAACCCCTTTACTTTTGCTTAATCTATTCAGAGGCCTTCGGTAATCCCACGATTACTGGTCCGTTACGACGCTAAACCTATAGGGATGGGTATGGATCGTGACAGCTTGCATTTACTATATGTCATTGATGTGAAGCTGTAAAAATCCATTTTTGTTGTAGTGCTTGGTCAAACCTTGAACCAAGCTAAATCCTTCCTCAAAACTTCAACCGAGCTAAAACCTTGCTTGCTCATAAGACTGAGCTATCACAGCTCGATACACCCAACTTAATGACTGAGTGAAAAATAATACTTGCACGCTCATTTTAACCGAGCAACCCACTTAGGGCTTCAGTGCACTCTATACTTACTGAGTCAAATTACATTGTTGTTTTAGCTCAATCAACGCTTAAGCATAAAACAATTCATTTTCGACCGTGTAGACTTATACTAGGACTGGTTAAGCACACCTTCAAAATTGTCCCCTGGTGACGCTTACCTGCTGAGCAAGCATACTCCTAATTGAGGTCGAGCTGAGAAGCCAAACAAACCCTTATAATTTATTAACTTAAAACTAAATCTCACAAGCAAGTATCGCTTCATGGTGAGCTCTCCTGGTGCCATCATCAAATTCTGCAAAGACTACAATATCCCAAATGACGTACACTTTGAACTGGCCAAAAAGGATATACTGCCTTAGGACCGAATAGGGTTTTGCCCCTACACCACAATATTTATAGTCGAGTGACGACTGTGTTTCCCAGTCCAACCTCTAATGTGCGAATTCCTTACGAGAACCAGACTTTGCCTAACTAAACTCTCCATAAACAATTATCAGATTATAAATGTTGTAACTGAGATGAACTGCCGACTAAAACTCAACTTAGGCTTAGCCAAGATATTTCATCAATATTCCCTTGGCCAAATAGACGATGACTGGTGCTATTGTTTAAAAATAAAAAAAGGCAGTGAAAAGATCGTCAAGAGGACACCTGACAAAGACTTGTATGATGAAGTCTTCTTATGGATCTTTGGCAACTATAACGTTGAGGCCCTAATACCGGACTGGTACATAAACCACAAAAAGTGATCAGCTAGTAAGAGTAGCACGGTGTTCTTTTCTTTTGCTAAGCACTTGTTCATCTTTCACCGAGCTAACACTTGCTTCTTTTTTAGAAAATTTAAACTTGTTGAAGGAAACTTATGCCTATCCAAACCAAGATGTTCTCGGCACTATGTTGAGATATAAAAACAGAGATTGGACTGACCTGCTAAACTTCGAACCAACCTAACGATACATCGCTAAACGAAAAGTAAGGTCACAGATTTCCGTCTAGAGCCATCTCAAGAACCTGATCCTTCTTTGCATAAAATCAACCTAATCCCCCTAACCAAAGAAGAAGATATGGCCAAGAGGAGAGCACTTAGGACTCTTATTACTAGACAAACTTCTTCTCCGCCTATGAATGCATAGGTCGAATAGCAACTAACTAAGGAAAGGAGGGCGACTTTCATTGCCCTCCTAATGGCCAATGCCGCTTCATCTTAGCCTAGCAAGAGGGCTTGAACCATATCCACTAAGCAACATCTGTTGGATGAAGAAGAGACCGAGCTGCAGGGCACCGAGCAATTTAACTTTGATGTGTAGCTCAAGAGAGATGAAACCGAGTAGGCTTACCCCCTTACCCTGTTGGTGTGGGCACCAACGCTAATCTACAAGGGCCGAGCTGTGACTGCGGTTGACTCCATTTATGTTGATAAGGACAACCACTGGCCTTCAATTTGGCTAAGGGGTTGTGCTTGCTTGTTGACATGGAAAGGCACGAGCAACTAACCAACCTGAAAGCCATCAAGTCGGCCACCAAGTCCATGGTCATGATAAGTCCTTAGTCCCTCTTTCTTTTCGTATTCAATTGTTTACTCAGTTTTCTAACATTCATCATGTTTTGCAGGCCGTGTAAAAAAGTCACATTGCATGCCAATGCGTACTGGACTTTAGGAAGAACTTGAAGGCGCCATCGCTGACAACAATGGAAAAAAGACCGAGCTGAAAATATAAAGACGTATCTAGCTGACCTCAGCATCGAGCGAGACCAACTGGCCAAGAAAATTCGCACAACTGATGAAAGCAAGAAAAAAGCCTTGGCGGACAAGAAAAATATATACTTGCACTAACTGAAGAAGCTCAAAGACACTTATGAGGCTCAAGTTACGGTGTTTGAAAAACAGATTGAGGGAGCTGAGTATCGTGGCCACTCGAACAGTAAAAAGGCCTACGCTTGCTAGTGTGAGGCCGCCAAAGACATCTTCTTTAAGTGTGGCTAGAAAGCAATGGCCGAGAAGCTAGGTTAAGCCGCAGACTTTGAGGTCTTCATGAACCCCCCTCCTCACTTTATTCCAGACTACATGACGGTGTATGTCAATGTCATGCAACAAAAAATGCTTGAAAAGGAAGAATGAGATAGCCCGGTGGAGCAAGGTGGTAATGCGACTGCTTGGCTCCTAAAAGTTGGTCAAACTCAATCTGCTGCTGATGAGGCCATCACCAATTTGCCAATTAGGGATAATGTTGGTACCGAGAGAACTTTGGAAGGGCTGATGCCTTAGCCGGACAAGAAACCCTGAACATCTAATCGCACAATTATTTTTTCTTTTATTTCTTTTTTGTTTTCGTTTGTTCTTTGTTTTTGCAATGTAACTAGGCTGGCTACCTTCTTTTGTAATGGTTTCCTAACATAATGAGCATTTTCATGACTTTTTGCTTGCCGTGTTTATCGTTATGTTCCATTTAGACCTAAATGCCTACTTAGCTGAGCTAACCAACTCGGTGGTAGATTTTCAAAAGTTGGATCCTTCCAACCTACTTTGTTGAGCTAACTAGCCAGACAAAGATTTTTCAAAGTTGGACAACCCTGCCAACTGACTTTGAGGAGCTAACCAACCGAGCAAAGATTTTCCAAAATTAGACAATCCTGCCAACCTATTTTGTCGAGTTGACCAGCTGGGTAAGATTTTTCTAAGTTGGACAAACTTACCAACCTACTTTGCCAAGCTTGCTAGTCGGGCAAAGATTTTCCCAATGTTTGACAATCCTTCGAACCTATTTTGCAATCTAACTAGCCAGGCAAATATTTTTCCAAAGTTGGACAATCCACCCAACCTACTTTATTGGGCTACCCAGCCGGACAAAGATTTTTCCAAAATTGGATAATCTTGCCAATCTACTTGCTGAGCTAACTAGCTGGGCAAAGATTTTCCCAAGTTCAAACCGAAGTAGTTGCCCCTGGGCCTTTCTAACGTTGCTCGGTTAGCCTACTGAGGGAAGTCTATTATAATCTCATAATAAAACTACAACAAAGCAATGTTTGTAAAGGAAATGGTCTAATTCTTTTTATTAATGTTGAACTAAAAGAAGAAAATTACAAGTGCTAAAAAGAAAAAAATAAAACAACTTTAGATTGACACGGTCTTGGCACAGTTTAGCTGTCCACGTCTTCTAAGTTGTACGCCCTCTTTCCTGCCAACCCCACAATTTTGTAAGGTCCTTCCCAATTAGGTCCCAACTTGCCATCGTTACATACGACGGTGTTGCCCATGGCCTTGCATAAAACCCAATCTTCTATCTTAAGCTGTCTTGGGTGCATGATTTTGTTATACTTCCTAGATAACTCTTGCTGATATAACATTATGTGGATCAGAGCTCTCTCTCTTCTTTTATCTACAAGATCGAGTTCCAAGGTTATTGCTTCTCTATTTAGATCTGGATCAAAGTTCTCACTTCTAATAGTAGGAAGGCCAACTTGTAAAAGGGTAACCGCTTCCATGCCATAAGCCAGGGCAAATGGCGTTTCCCCAGTTGACCGTCTTGGGGTAGCTCCTCAACCTACTTTCCCTTTGATTTGTCCAACCGTTTCTTCAAGCCGTCGAAGATAACCTTGTTCGAAGCTTCAGTCTGACCATTAGCCCAGTGTAGAGTTGTAGAACTCTATCTTGTGCTCTTCACAAAAACCCCTGCAGATCCCCCCATCAAACTGAGTGGCATTGTGTAGACACCCCATTTTTGACCGTCCTCAAGACTTGGACGTCACTGTTTGAACACTCGGTGATCATCCATGTTTGTGTTCGTTTGGAGTTCCCGGAGGCCTCGGCTCGCGCGCCTTGCCTCAGGATCTCCAAACCCGACCGTTTAGTGTCTGGTTTTGCACCAAATACTTGTGTTTTGCCTTTGAGAGGCAGGGTAGGGCTTGTAGACCATCCCCACCCACCACCAGCAGTGGCTAGAGGCCACCGGCTGGTTTTTGCTGCCACCGGCAATGTTTATTGTCGGCCGGCACTATTTGTTATCGGTCAGCACTTTTTAGTGCCGGCCGGCACTCTTTTTGGCCAAGATGGCATTTTTGGCCGGCCGACTACTGTGCATCTGCTTTTGCAGATATTTTAAAACAGCTGTCTTGCTTTTGGCTCCCCTCCATACACTATGGAGGGATCTCTCTCTTGGAAGCTTGTCTTGTAAGCTTTACAAGACAAAAGCTTCTATATAGAGAGAGGCTAGCTAGGTTAAGCCGCGGACTTTTGAGGTCTTCATGAACCCCCCTCCTCACTTTATTCCAGACTACATGATGGTGTATGTCAATGTCATGCAACAAAAAATGCTTGAGAAGGAAGAATGAGATAGCCCGGTGGAGCAAGGTGGTAATGCGACTGCTTGGCTCCTAAAAGTTGGTCAAACTCAATCTGCTGCTGATGAGGCCATCACCAATTTGCCAATTAGGGATAATGTTGGTACCGAGAGAACTTTGGAAGGGCTGATGCCTTAGCCGGACAAGAAACCCTGAACATCTAATCGCACAATTATTTTTTCTTTTATTTCTTTTTTGTTTTCGTTTGTTCTTTGTTTTTGCAATGTAACTAGGCTGGCTACCTTCTTTTGTAATGGTTTCCTAACATAATGAGCATTTTCATGACTTTTTGCTTGCCGTGTTTATCGTTATGTTCCATTTAGACCTAAATGCCTACTTAGCTGAGCTAACCAACTCGGTGGTAGATTTTCAAAAGTTGGATCCTTCCAACCTACTTTGTTGAGCTAACTAGCTAGACAAAGATTTTTCAAAGTTGGACAACCCTGCCAACTGACTTTGAGGAGCTAACCAACTGAGCAAAGATTTTCCAAAATTAGACAATCCTGCCAACCTATTTTGTCGAGTTGACCAGCTGGGTAAAGATTTTTCTAAGTTGGACAAACCTACCAACCTACTTTGCTGAGCTCACTAGTCGGGCAAAGATTTTCCCAATGTTTGACAATCCTTCGAACCTATTTTGCAAGCTAACTAGCTGGGCAAATATTTTTCCAAAGTTGGACAATCCACCCAACCTACTTTATTGGGCTACCCAGTCGGACAAAGATTTTCCCAAAATTGGATAATCTTGCCAATCTACTTGCTGAGCTAACTAGCTGGGCAAAGATTTTCCCAAGTTCAGACCGAAGTAGTTGCCCCTGGGCCGTTCTAACGTTGCTCGGTTTGCCTACTGAGGGAAGTCTATTATAATCTCATAATAAAACTACAACAAAGCAATGTTTGTAAAGGAAATGGTCTACTTCTTTTTATTAATGTTGAACTAAAAGAAAAAAATTACAAGTGCTAAAAAGCAAAAAATAAAACAACTTTAGATTGACACGGTCTTGGCACAGTTCAGCTGTCCACGTCTTCTAAGTTATACGCCCTCTTTCCTGCCAACCCCACAATTTTGTAAGGTCCTTCCCAATTAGGTCCCAACTTGCCATCGTTATATATGACGGTGTTGCCCATAGCCTTGCATAAAACCCAATCTTCTATCTTAAGCTGTCTTGGGTGCATGATTTTGTTATACTTCCTAGATAACTCTTGCTGATATAACGTTATGTGGATCAGAGCTCTCTCTCTTCTTTTATCTACAAGATCGAGTTCCAAGGTTATTGCTTCTCCATTTAGATCTGGATCAAAGCTCTCACTTCTAATAGTAGGAAGGCCAACTTGTAAAAGGGTAACCGCTTCCATGCCATAAGCCAGGGCAAATGGCGTTTCCCCAGTTGACTGTCTTGGGATTGTTTGTTAAGCTCATAAAACGTGGGGTAGTTTCTCAGCCTACTTTCCCTTTGATTTGTCCAACCGTTTCTTCAAGCCGTCCAAGATAACCTTGTTCGAAGCTTCAGTCTGACCATTAGCCCAGTGTAGAGTTGTAGAACTCTATCTTGTGCTCTTCACAAAAACCCCTGAAGATCCTCCCATCAAACTGAGTGCCATTGTCTGATATCAAAGCATTAGGAATTCTAAACCTAGTAATGATGTTTTTCCAGAAATATTTCTTCACATCTTTCTCTTTGACGGATGCCAGTGCTTCTGCTTCAACTCACTTAGTGAAGTAATCTGTCGCTGCAAAGAAGAACTTTTTGTTTCCCAGCATGGTTGGGAGTGGTCCCACTATGTCTAAACCCCACATCGCGAAAGGCTAAGGACTAGTCGAAGGTAAAAGTTCTCTAGCTAGTTGGTGGATTTGATGCGTGAATTTCTGGCACTTTTCGCATTTCTTGACATACTTCTCTACGTCTACCTACATGCATGGCCACCAATATCCTTGCACGATAGCTCGGTAAGCCAGTGACCGCCCTCCTTGATGACTTTCACATATTCCTTCATGAATTTCAAATAGAAAGATCTCAACCTTGCTAGCGTGGACACACTTCAAGTATGACCTTGTGAAACACTTTTTATACAATGCCAGAGATGGGGAAAGCTAAAATCGCTGTGACTTTACTTGAATTTTGTTCGCTTCATTCTTTTCATCTGGAAAAATCCTGTCTTTCAAGAAGGTGATGATGGAGTCCATTCAAAAGGGTCCTAGCTCAACGCACAGTACCTCCGCTGTTTTAGGTTCTTCAATGATTGGGCTTGGAAGAAAGTGAATCAGCAACGATTGAAGTGTCTGACATTGATACAAAATCGGCGAACTCATCCACCTTGCTATTTTCATCTCGGCCGATTTATTTTATCCTGAGAACTTCAAACTCTTTGTTCTAACTAGCTCCTAATACTTGGCCATCTTTTTGTCTTTCGATTCAAACTCGCCAGATATTTGGTTAACCATCAATTGGGAGTCGTTGTAAACCATTAGCTCGGTAACCTTTATTCGAAAGGTAGATTTTAGATCACTAAGAGCACTTCATACTCTGCTCCATTATTGGACGTTGGGAACCCAAGTTTGATCGCATGTTCAATAGTTAGGCCATCTAGCAAGATAAGCACAATTCGTAGTCCAGCTCCATGTCTATTAGAAGCTCCATCCACAAAAAGCTTCCACATCTCTCCCTCGAATAACTTTCAGCAGATAGATGGGTCTAAAGATGTCTTGTGATTTGGTATTTCAATTATTTCTTCCACCATGTTGTCTGACCACGGTGCTATTGTTTGTTTGCCAATCTCTTTGCTTAGTTGCCCTACTATTTCCCTTTTAGGGACGTCATTGTAAATCGCACTCGCTATTGCGCGGTTTACCTCATCACCCCCTTGCAATGTATCATTAAACTTAGTGGGCAGTTGTAGACACCCCATTTTGACCGGCCCTAAGACTTGGGCGCTTCCTTTTGATTGCCCAATAATGAAAATAAGAATGTGTTTCTCACATAATTCTCAGAAAGAAAGATGGAATTTGTGCTTCACTTCCAAACCTAAGCTTGTTTTGGCCAAATGCTTAAATCCTGTTTAAATCTCTCTTTTGAAACATTCTTTCCTTACTTTGTTTTGAATACTTCCGTAGTGTTCCGAGGCTCATTTTGAAATTTCAAATTGAAACTTTTTTTGAGGAAATTAAGCAAAGAATAGTGTAGAAATATGAGGAAAGGATGAGAATTCGGTCGAAAAATCCTGTTTCGTGCAAAACAATCAGGCCGGTTGGCTGGAAAAATGGCTGGCCGGCTGGCAGGAAAAGTAGCCGGCATGCAGGTTTTGTGGCCGGTAGTTCATGTTTTGGCTGGCCAGCCAAGAAAGTGATTAGCCAACTACTTTGCCTAGAAGCAAGGTAGTTTCGGTAGAATTCTTGATCAAAGCATGTGGGTCATTCCATTTCAGATATTTTTTGGTACATACCTACACGAGATACACCCTCTCTTACCCTCCATTATCTCTCTTTGGCCTCCATTGTTAAAAGGAGGTTTGTCCTCTTCCATGAGGTTGAATTCCGTTCAACCACCCATCAACCTTGTTTCCCACCTCTTTGACTTAGCTATCCTCTCCGATTGCTTATAGAGATAGAGAGGTTCAGATTGTATAAAAAAGAATAAGAGAACTGAATTGAAAGAAAAAAGAAAGAGTTAGAGAGAAAAGAAAGCTTTGAACCAAAACTTTCAATCTTTCAAATATACACTGAAATTTCATCTTTCAATACACCAAAACCATCTCATAAATTTTGGTATAGCCTAATTCATGAGCCACAATCCAAAAGAGAGTAAGTGTTCTTGAATATGAGAGAAAAACAGAGAGTTGGAACAACTCCCCCCACAAACACTATTATACCACCCAAAAACACTATTCTAACTAGAATTTTGAGATTTCAAATTGAGAATTGAGAACACGCTTCCATAAGCTTGAGGGTAATCAAGAGGAAATTTAGAAATCAAATCCTTTTTTTGGAAGGTAAATTGTGCACAGTTTTAGTTTTCTTGCATTTTCTTTAATTTTATTTTTTTTTTGTATTACTTTTCTTGCTTTGATTTCATATTATAAACCCCGATATGAGCTAACTGGAAGTGGTTAGTTGAGCCACTTGCATATTTCTCGTATATTTGTTTGGTGTTTGAACAAAACAGAGCCTTTGGCCTAGCCTAAGTGGCCGGCCGGCATGTTTTGTGGCTGGCCAGCTCCTCTTTTGGCCAGGCAACCACCCTTCTCCAGGATAGAACCCAGTAACCTTCAGTGATGAGCAGAACAGTTTTCGACGGTCTCCGAGGCCTCCTGAAGCTCTTATTTTTTGTTGTTTTATGTTAATTAGAGAAAGATTGTGAGGATAATTTATTGTAATTATTTTTATTCCTCTTCCCCTTTATTCAGATTTGTAATATTCAAAGCGATATAATAATTCTCTGCCCCGCTCCTATCTATTTCGTCCTTTTATTTGCTTTCCATATTTGTACCTGTGTTGCACATTTTGTTTTGTCATCGTATCCTTACTTTGCGTCCATACTTTATACCTTAAGATCCGGCTAATTTGCATCTATGGGTTTAATAATTAATTATGTGAATTGTATTAGGAGTCGGATCTGTAGTTACATTTCATGAGTGAATTGTATTAGGATCTTGTATATAGAAGCATGCATATTTTTACTAACTTTGTTTGTACGTTTTTGCGGCCGTTGGTAAATATGTAAGTTTTTGTGCTTTAGCATCTCGTCTATATGTGTTTTTCTACTATGTTTACATCCTACCACGTGGTTATGCGCTTATTTGATATAACTCTCTGCATACCGGTGGGTGAAGGTTGGGTTATTTAATTTGGAGTAAAATTGATTTTCATGATTACACTATTCAAAATAACTTTCAAAACAATGAAATCAAATTGCTGCAAATTACAAAGTCTATATTTGTTTTGTTTCACATAGTAATTTTAGGATTTACTAAATAATTAGAGTATGAACACATAAAGCTAATAAAAATCATATCATGTTTAGTGAACATCGATCTTTTGATCGGGTGAGTGAGGTGCTCAATTAATGACCTTCCCCCCTCATACCTAAGGTTTCGAGCCAAGCATCCTTTGTTACGACAAATAGTGGCCTTGGCATGAGTCACAAGTTTCCTAATTTGCTCAAAATAATTATTAGGTAGCGACTCTGAGATCTAATGACGCAGTCCATTTTTGGCAAATATTTTTGCAACAAAATGGATTTTCTAAAAGTTACCAAATTTGGACTCTCATCTATGTTTCACATTACACTCGTAAGACTAGATCCAAGAGACCGAGGGTCCGAACTATTAACGTGCATGAGTACCCTCCCGGCAAAAAGTTTGATGTGAACATGCTGAAAGATGGTACAAAAACTGACACAATAAAGCAACAAGAATGGTGGACTACCCCTTTACACAAATTGACCTCAAACCATCATGTTAAGGCTCAAAAATTAGAGTTTTTTGTAGTTGAAAACCAGCTTAAAAACAGTATAAAAAGATGGCAAAACAAGTAGCCAAAACAAAGCCTACAAGGTAAGTCTTATACCTCTTGAAGCACAGCACAAAACAGTCACAATTTCAGGCTCAAACCTCTTTCCAAAGCTCAAACTAGGCTCCAAGGGACCTCAGCTCCAAGGTGGTCAAGTTTGGTTAAGGGTTAGTGTGCAAAGGTGTAGAGAACACTAACTACAAAGCACAAAACAAGAAGAGAGAGAGAATTCTAGAGAGAGAAAATTTTGATCCAAAATGTCTAACCCTCCAAAATGGGGAAGGACACCCCCTATATATAGAAAAACAACATTAAAGCTTGTATTCATCCCTTCATACATGTGTATGGAGATGCACTTTAGTGAACAACAGGTGGCACAATTGGCAAACAAATATCTGAAAAAGGAGAAAAATGGCCGTCGACCATCACTAGTGGCCGACCGGCCACCACTGATGGCCGGCAAGCACAAGCCATGGCCGATGGACTGTAGGGATGGCCGACAAGCTACCCTCTCCTCCAAACTTGAAACAACAAGCTCTTGGTCCACAACCAAGCACAAAACAAACAAGTATAGATGCTCAAAGGCAAGGCGCTCGGCCGAGAACTTTAGGCACTCAAAATGAACACGAGAGTACAAAATCATCGAATATTCAAACGATGACGTCCAAGTCTTGAGGACAGTCAAAAATTGGGTGTCTACACATGGGTGATGAAGGGGTATGGAATCTAGAGAATACAATGGATTGACAAAATCATGAGCAGTTTGGCAAAACCTTAGGCTGAAGACTACATCCCATGTGACTACACCACCAAGTGTCTCTTGTTCACAAATAATGTGTAATCACACCACCTGCTTGCTTGTCTTTTGGTTGTTTTCTAGCAATAATAAAATATAATATGTAAAATATTTTATGTTTATTCATTAGGTTGAAGTCCAGATTTGAAGTCCACAATGTGCCTATATAAAGGCCTTCAAGGAAAGCAATAGGGGACGCAGATTACTTAAAGTATACTTGAGACTAAGAAAGACATATGGTTCTTAGGCGTTCTTAGAGCAAAAAATACTCTAATAATCTAACATTCTGCAGGCACCCATTTCTTTGTAAATTTTTATTCAATAAATAAAAAAGTTTTTCCTTTCCAAAAAAGAATGTGTTACTACTGTATGTCAAGTTATTGATCTTTGGTCTCCTGCAAAACTAAAGAAGCAGTTTCTGAAGTTACAGTTTGAAGTAGGAAATGAAACAAATTAGTGTTGAGCCTGATCTAATAAAGGAAAGGTTGAGGTTAGCCATCTCGGTAAGCTGGAAGCTTGCCAACACCAGAGCCCTACACCGACTATGTTTCAGGTAACGATCAAAATCTTTGGATATTGTTCTTATTTTGGAAGCATAGTGGGCCTAAAATCAAAACATCTTAAAATTATAAAAAGTAATAAGTTTTTTCCTTTTTATGAGTTTTTATCACCATTTCTATATCCAAGATCTGTTACTAGATTGTAATCGAGTACTAGTACTAATCGTAAACTGTCAATGACGTTGCACTTTTTTTTAACAAAATCTACTAAATAGTGGTACTGATAAAGATATAGAATTTACTTAAAAAAGAGTTGATAAAATATCTCAATAAATCATACCTGTCAACAACAACAGGTTTAGTATCTTAAAAAAAAAAAATTACTTTCCACATCATCAAGCCACACCATTTGGGCAAAGTTGAGCCACAAAAGTTTCGAGCTACCTAGCATCACCCAAAAAGAAAACAGAAAGAAAGAAAGAAAGAGAGGTATAACCTGAGAGAAGAATAAAAAGAAAAGAGAAAGACTATGTCAACCACAAGTCAAACTTCTGTAAGTATAAATCAATTCAAAAAACTTAAATCAAATTTTTGTTCAATTTGTGGAAGGCTATCTAACCAAATCAAGTTGAACCTTTGCCCAATTCAAACTAAGCTATAATCCAATAATTTTATTAACTTGTTATAATATTTGAATCTCATCATCATCACATATTATTGTTGAGTGTTAGCAATATTTGTTATCATCACATGAGCCTCATCATTATATATATCACTTCATCACATATCATTGTTGAGTGTTAATAATAATTGTTATCATCTCATTAATCTCATCATCATTTCATTTCATCACATATCAATGTTGAGATAGAATTCTCCATATTAACACTAACATTACTAACCCTACTGACTATATATATGTAAATAATACATATTAATATATACCGTCCCTCAGCCGAATGTATAGTAAATATATCGACACGGATTTTTTCGGTCATTATTTAAATATCAATACTATTTATATGTAAATAATACATATTATTATATACCATCCCTTAACTGGATGTATAATAAACATACTAGTATGGACTTTTTCAGTCTTTATTTAGACTTTAGTTATTTAAATATCAGTACCCTATACATATATAAATAATACATATTATATATATATAGTTCCTTAGCCGAATGTGTAGTAAATATACCAGCACAAACTTTTCGGTCTTTTATTTACATTTCCAGTACCATATATATAATATTATATTATTGTCCCTAGCATAGTATATAGTAAATATACTATTGTTCAACTAACCACTAACTTATATATATTATATACCATATTACCCATTACCCATACATCGGGCTAGGTATATTAATACCATTAACCATCCATTCCCCATCAAGCCCACATGCAAATTAATAATACTAATAACCATTCACTCGTCATCAGGCCCGCAAGCAAACATCACATTCTCATCGGCTATGTATACTAATATCAATAACCACCCACTTGTCATTAGATCAACGAGCAAATTAATAGACATCACAATCAGTACAAGTAATAAACAAGTAAACCCATCAGTGCAAAACCAAAGCTCATGCACTCCAACAAGTTTTACCATGTTCAGGAAAAATAATACCGAAAGGGCGATACAAGGAGCTTAACACCTTCCTTACTCGTAATAGAAAACTCCCGAACTCATCTCTGATCCACAGAGACCATTAATAATAGCCATTCAAACAAAATAGACCCTACATTGATAAAAAAGAAAATATAAAAGATTGGCTCACTAGAAATCTATTTTTTGGATGGCATAACACACCGACTCTATATTAGGTGACAACTCTAAGCAAATCTTTTGTCTGACTAAAATAATAAAATTAATCGTCCCTATTAAATACTCATATTTTTCTCAATAAACTAATAAAAGTGAAAATCCATGCGCGACAGGATATAGGACAGGCCTATAGGATATTTTCTCGAGCAACACTTTTTATTGTGTATTTTCTAGTAATTTAAAATAAACAAATAAAGTTAAAAATGACGTTGTTCTTCATATACATGTAGTTTTTGAAATTCATTATCAATTTGTGAATGGCATTTACTTGCATAATCATATATGTGGATAGGAACGACATGACATGAAAAAGAGCATAATATATCTTCAACTTTCAGAAACTACAACCTTGTTTGTTTGGACAGGCTGAATCAGGCTTTATGAACTAAGACTTATTTCAATTTTCAGAAATGCAAAGGCACCTTGTTCATTTAGGATAAAAGGAAAATAAAATACATCAGTTATCTATTATTTACAATAAAAATTCTACATGATATGAATGTTGATTATTCTTAGTTACTATTTTCGAATCTAATTGATGCATTCTTTCACTGTCTGATGTAAACAAAGACAAGCATCGTAGTGGAGAGTAATATTGATTGATTAACTTGTGTTCTTTTATCAATGGGGAATTAAATTCAAACTTGAAACAAGTGCACATTCATGATACATATATTTATCCACAAAAAAATAATAGTAATAATAAAATCAAATCTTTCATGATACATATATATGATTTTATGTCCAAATAGGCATTCATAGGTTGAACCTAACTTAATTGCATGTTAAAAACTTATTTGTATGGTTGATTCAACTGAGATTTTCTAATGGGTGCAATTTTATTTATTTATTATTTTGTAGATGGCTTTCGGCGTGGACTTGTGGATAATCCATTTTTTGTGTATGGAGAGCAATTTACACTTTTGTATATTCTTGCTAATTTTTTCATCCTCTACTTTTGTGTAGATTACTATTACTCATACAGATAACTTGTGGCATTGAACTAATACTTACTAGCATGGTATATGGATTACCTTTTGTCATGGTACAGAATACGATGGTAATTTGTACCACGCCAAATGACCATTTGATATGGTAGTAAATATATTTTTTTGTATATGGAGGGCTTGATTTTTTTAATGCTTCATTGTTTTGTATGGAATTATTATTTTAGTTTGGACTATAGCTGGTTTGTATGAAATTTGACATTTAAAGTTATTCATTTTTGGATAGTTGGAAGTGAAATGGATACAAATTGTGGAATGATTGATAATATACATATTGTTTTGCTTATATACATACGACAAGTTGCACGGAATATATACAGGTTGTGGAGAAATTATAATTTCGAGAGAAAACATAAAATCATGTTTTTGGCTTGATATGACAATTCATAGTGGAAAAGGAAATACATGTTTTAGCGACTAAAACCTCAGTAGCCAAAAACCATTCACATTTTAGCCGACTAAACTGTTTAGTAGCTAAAGAAAATAAGATGCACAACAAAAGATTTTTGGCGACTAAAAGTTTAGTAGGAAAAACCGTCAGACTTTAGGTGACTAAAAAATTAGTAGTCAAAAACCAATCAGACTTTAGGCAACTAAAATATTTAGTAACTAAAAAAGATAAACTGGACAACAAAAACATTTTTACGACTAAAAGTTTAGTAGAGAAAAACAATGAGACCTTAGACAACTAAAATATTAATAGCCAAAAAGTAATCAGCCTTTAAGCAACTACAATATTTCGTAGCTAAAAACATTTTTGGCAACTCAAAGTTTAGTAGCCAAAAACAATCTGACTTTACATGACTAATAAGTTTAGTAAGTAAAAAAAAAATTTATGAACAAAAAAATTATTTCGCGACCAAAAATTTAGTCGCTGAAAATGTGATATTTAATTTATTTCAATGCTTTTGGCAACTAAAGAAATAGTTGGCAATTTACTACTTTTGGCGACTAAATTTGTTTTAGTCGCCAATTATCTTTCCCGGCAAGTCTTCAGTGACTAAAACTTGACTTTTGGCGACTAGAAATTTAGTCGCCAAAAGTGCAATTTGTTGCAATGTCTGAATGAATAACCAATACATGCCCTTTTTAACTTTAATATGAACTTTTGACTCCTCTTTTTTTTTGGCATGGCATATTTTGATTGAAAGCATTATAAGAAATACTATGGTACACATCTTAAAAGGGTGTGTGTCATATGCAAGTTATGTCATTTGTGAGTTTGATCATCACAAATAGCAAAACTTAATACTATGAAAGTCATAACTAAAAAAAAAAAATTGACTCATAACTAAACATTACATGAGCTATAACTAAACAACTCTTGGATTATAACCAAAACAATATCATAATTAACATTACAATGTGTCATAACTAATGACGCACTAGTTCATAACCAAGAACATAAAAATCATAACTAATAGTGCATATGGTATACACCTCCCAAGAGAGGGTGTGTACCATAGAATTTCCCAAACATCATAGACTGTATCACAAGAAATGTAACTCCAGAAGATCTAAATTCATGATAAGTTAGTATCTCATCACTTATATGGGGAAAATTATTCAATAATCCCGAAACACCGCGTGGCCATACTCCAAGCCAATCACCAATTACTTAGCCCCATGTTGTTTCCCCATCCCCAACATAAATCGTAGGCCCTTACCCCTCTTTACCAATCAAAACCTTATGGAGCACCACGTGTCCATACTCCAAGAATACTGAATAATCACCCCTTATATAGGGACAACGGAATTGCATTCAGTCCACTTTTAGGTGTCATTTATCGATAGACTAAAAAAGTAAAAAAAATTAAAAAATCACTACAAGTCATGTTCATGTTGTAAATTGATGACATATGAGTTACCCATATGACATATGAATGGGGTACTAAAATGAATTTAAATAGCCATCGCAAGGCTAGGAATTTGTGTCAAGTTGTAAACTGATGTGTGTTTTCAAGATGGTGCGGCCATATGTTTTTCCTGTCATATGGCTTATACTCACTCATGTTATATGAAAACATTGATAAGCAACAATTTTGTTGAAGTTCTTTGGAATACTACTTGTGTAACAGTTTATGATATTTATCTCCTCAATGAGATTTTGGGAATACCTTACTACATTTGCATTCACACAGTAGTTAATTTTATTTAATGAAAAAATAGAGTTGTATTCTACCCATGCTCAACTCACATATTGAACTTGTTTTATTGTCAAAGTCTTAAATTCTTAAAATAAAATATGTAAATGATTTTTATTTGATCTTGGACAAGCATGGAGCTATTCCTAAGACCTCTGCATTTGCGACTGCAAGCTCTGCAAATAATGGGTAGTTGAATCCTAGGTGTAAGCCACCATAACTTGTTGCACCAAGTAATGTATTCAATGTTAAAATTAATGCCATATATTGGATACATTGGATTCATTGCATTCTTTGGGTTCATGTATTTATTTTTTAAATACATTGTCTACATTCTTTATGTACCTATGTTTGTCTAGGTTCATAGATCTTGTTCATGGAACTTGTTTATGGCTCACAAATCTAGTTTGTGTAACATATTTATGACCATCTCTATATAAGATTGTAAGCCTATTGGCAAAGGAGATCAATACAATAACAATAAAATTTTCCCCTTGAGAAAGTTTTTATCAAAAACTAACAGAAGTGATATCAGAGCTTAGTTGGGTCAAGAACAAGCTGGGCATAAAGATCAGATACAGGGCAACAATTTCTAAAAAGGCTTACTACTATGGCAAATTCCTATAACCAAAATGCAACTTCTCCTATCTTTGATGGCGAAAACTTTAATTTTTGGTATGTGAACACGAGAACTATTTTTATTTATATGGATCTTTAGGATCTAGTTGAAAATGGATTTGATGAACCCAAAAATAAAGGGACTTTGACAAATGCTCAAAAGGGTCAATTGAAAGAGCAAAGGAAGAAGGCTTCAAAGGCTCTCTCATTGATTTAACAAAGAGTTTCAGAAGCAATCTTTCCAAAAATTGTCAATTCTATAAAAACAAAGGAGGCGTGGGATATTCTTCAAAAAGAGTATATAGGAAACTTGAAGGTAAGAACCATCAAAATTCAATCATTGTAAAGATTTTGAAAATTTAAAGATGAGAGATATGGAATTGTTGAAAGATTAATTTTCTAGAGTTATGGAACTTGGGAATCAAATGAAAATTTATAGTGATGATATTTTTGATTAAAGAGTTATTGAGAAAATTTTGATAAGTTTGCCAGAAAAATATAATCCAATTGTTGTTGTCATTAAGGAAACTAAAGATCTTACTAATTTGAGTATTGAAGAATTGATGGGTTCAATTAAAACATTTAAGCAAAGGTCGATGTGGGGACATATTTTTAGGGTTATCCACATGGCCAAGGTGGTTACAGAGGTGCCACGTAGATGAGCCAAGATGTCGAGATATGGTGCGACTATAGCAGATTCCGAGATTATCGAGTAAAGAACAAGAGTCCTAGGTAAGTTGAGGCACTTTGTTTGGATAAAAATGAGGCTCTTAAGGGGGATTATTTTTATCTAGCTGAGGGTCCAAGATAAGTTTTATCCTTAAGTCCTACGAAGTAAGACTTCTAGGAGACGAGGGAACTGTTTACTATAAGAGTAAGACAACCCAGTGGGTCTAAGGTACGCTTCAATTGAGAGTCGTTTTACTTGAGTTGATATCTTGTGAGATTGTTGATTGACTTGATCGTCGGAGTTTCCCCAAGTGGACGAGCCACCGTGGTATTTCTTATTTTCTTGTGTGTAGGTGTTGGGCTTAATCTATTCCGCCGTGTGCTGTCCAGCAAAGTTTCCTAGATCTCGACAAAGAGATCTATTTGGTTGTAAGGTTGGAAATCAACACTCACAATTTGGCATCGTCTGTGAAAACTTAGTAGGGATAGATGGCTAACGCCGGACAAGAAATGAGAGTTAGGGATAACATACATAGCGAGGATGAGGAGTACGTTGATCCAAATGCCAGAGAAGAAAACAATGATGAAGTGCAAGAGGTGGATCCAAGAACGAACAATGTCGCCAAGGGCCGTAACGACCCGATGAGGGGCAACTGAGCGGAGTACTACAACGAGAGTGATCTCCAGGTCTGGAAGGATCGATACCTGTGAAAGGATGTCAAAGTAAAGTGCCTAGCAAACAAGCTGACTAACTTGCAAACTTTGGTGAACTTTATAATGCAAAGCAACGTGATGCAGCCAATGTTGCCATTGCTAACCACGTCAATTACTGTAATAAACATCGGCACCTAGAAAGGAAGGCAGACAGCGGTGCCAACTGTCCCCCAGCACGAAAAGAGACCTGTGAATTCAAACTGGTGATCAAAGAACACCGGACGAATAGAATTGCAAAGAGCAGATTCTTAGAGAATAAGAGGGATACAGATTAGGGGCTGATTAACGGACATGGCCCTTACCCCAAGGTAACAGTGGACGTTGAGAGGTCTAAGAGTACACATCCCAATATGGGAAGCAACACACCAAAGAGATTAAAGTCCGTCGACAGTCGAGCTCTTAGGCTAGCGAATGAGGACTTGTAAGATTACCTCCAGAGGAAAAGGAACAATGCCGAGGTGGCATCCACCACACAGTCGATGTCACCAGTATCGGTGGACCTGGATGTGTTTGAAGCACCCAAGAGATTCACCATGTTGAGGTTCCAAATATACGATGGTAAGTTTGACCCTAACTTCCATGTTGGTTTATACCTGAATGCCATGTCTTTATGGAGTGGGAACGAACAACTATTATGCAAGGTGTTCCTGTCGACGTTTGGTGAAATTGTGTCGGACTGGTTTCTAAAGCTACACAAGGGATCAGTTAAGATCTGGGAAGGTCTGGCCGAGATATTCGTGGCCTAGTTTGTAACTAATAAGTTGCAGCCTTTAAGGGTTGATGCCCTGATAGCATTGAAGATTGATGATAGAGAAAGCCTAAGGGCCTACACCAAGAGGTATTACGATGTTTACAACCAGATCCCAACATGTAACCAGGAGTTTGCAGTCATTTCTTTTAAGAACAGCTTGGATGATGACTGCCCACTTCGGCAATCCCTTGCAAAAACGCTCCTGAAAAGTAAAGAGGACCTGATGGTAAGGATTGAGAAGTACACTACAGTAGAAGAAGACAAAAAATCGAAGAAGGGAGGCACAATTAAGCAAGAAAAGAGAAATGGCTCACCAAAACGTAGCCGATGAGAAGCCAACATTGATAGGCTGGAGCCGAGGTTGAATGACATGCAAGTTGTGAGCACGGTCTTCAAGATCTCGATCTACAGGATCTTAGAAAGAATTAGAAACCAACCTTACTTCAGGCCTCCATAGAAAATCCCAAGGAAGGCCATGGGCAAATTCCCCACAAAGACTTGTGCTTACCATGATGAGCCCGGGCACATGACGCAAGGATGTCAGGCTCTGAAGCAACATCTGGAGGAACTTGTCAAACAAGGCCATCTAAGGGATTTGATAGACGAATAGAGCATAAGAGAGGAACATGTGAAGCTAGCCTAGGCACCAATGGCACCACCCCCTCTCCCAGCAGCACCTCACTAAAAGGACCACAGGTAATCAACGTGATCCACTCGAAAGTCAATGCTAACAAGATTAGAGGGGAGACACAGAGAATGAGACATCTTCAACACGTGTTCCAAGTTCAGCAGAAGAAACCCTAGATAGAGGGATATTGGGGGCTGACGATTGAGTTCACGGATGAAGAGTTAGAGATGGTCCAGTGTCCACACAACGATGCTTTAGTGGTAACCCTGATGATTAGATGGTGTCAGGTAAGAAGAATTCTTATTGACCAATGCAGCTCCTGTGACATCATGTACATCAGATGTTATAAGAAGCTCGGCCTCTGTAAAAATGATCTAGAGTAATTCGACAACCCCATGGTTAGATTCAATGGCGCGCCGACATAGTTGCTAGGGACCACGAATTTAGAGATCTAGATGGGTACAAAGACTGTAACGTCGAAGTTTACCGTGATTGATGCACCATCACCATACAATATCATCTTTGGGAGACCTTAGTTGCATGCAATAAGGGCTATCCTCTCAACCTTGCACCAGCTACTGTAGTTCCCAACAGAGTTTGGGATTAAAGAAGTAAGGGGAGACCAAGTGCAGGTGAAAAATTGCTCCATGGAAGCAATGAAGTACAACAATATCCAAGAAACGTAGATTGGATAAGTAGAGGATGAAAGCTATGAGGTTATAGACGATGTTGGCAAGGAGCCTATCGACAAGAGCCAGGAGCACTTGAAGAAGATTCTAGTAAACGAAGATGATGAAAAATGATTCTTCCTCCTTGGCTCAGGCTTAGCCGAGGAGGTGAAGAGGGAGTTGGAGGCTTTTTTGAGGAACAACATGGAAGTGTTCTCATGGACTCCGTACGAGATGCCAGGGATCAGCCTCGAGGTCACCTGCCACAAGCTCAACGTGGACAGGTTAGCTAAACCAATAGTCCAGCGAGCCAGAAAACCACCATTAGCTCATGCAAAAATAGTAGAAGAGGAGGTAGAGAAGCTACTGAAAACGCAGGTAATCCGAGAAGTACACTACCCGACTTGGCAATCTAATACAGTGGTGGTTAGGAAGAAAAATGGGAAGTGGAGGGTCTGTGGACTTCATGAGCCTGAACAAGGCATGTCCATAGGACTTCTTCTCTTTGCCCAAGATAAACCAGCTAGTGGACACCACCTCGGGTCATGGAAGGGTGAGTTTTTTATATGCGTACAGGGGCTATCATTAAATAGCCATATTTGCACTGGATGAAGAGAAGACTATCTTTATCACTCTAAAGGGACTCTACTGCTATAAAGTTATGCTCTTTGGATTAAAGAATGTAGGAGTAACATACTAGAGACAAGTAACCAAGATGTTCAAGCACTTGATCAGCAAAATCGTGGAAGTTTATATCGACAACATGATCGTGAAAAGTAAGGAGCCTTTTGATCACCTAGTCAACCTTAGAGAAGTGTTTGAAGCAAGCCCTGTTCATATCAAAGCCATACTTGATTAGAAAAGCCCAATCACAGCAAAAGAGGTCCAAATCCTGACTAGTAAAGTGGCAGCCTTAAACAGATTTGTAAGCCGAAGTTCAGACAAGTACAGACCGTTCTTCCAACCGTTGAACAAGGCCACAGATGTTTTGTGGACAGAAATATGTGAAGTCGCCCTGGCTGACTTAAAGAGATTTATGACTTCCCCGCCTTTGTTTTCAACCCCAGTTCTAACAGAAGAACTATGCTTGTATCTGGCAGTCTCAGAACACGCAGTCAGTGTGGTAGTCATCCGAGAAGAAGATGGAGAGCAGAAAGCAGTGTACTATATGAGAAAAACCCTAGCAAACGAGGAGACGAGATACCTCCCTTCAAAAAAATTGACACTTGCTCTAGTAATGCCATTAAAAAAACTAAACCACTACTTCTAGGCTCACTAGATAGTGGTACTAACTAAGCATTCGTTAAAGTCCTTATTACAACATGAAGACTTGTCGGGGAGGATGTCACGATAGGCTATAATTCCAGGTCATAGATCAGTATGACATAGAATACAGACCAAGGACAACAATTAAAGGACAGGTTCTGGCAGACTTTGTTGTTAAGTTTACACCAAACGCAAGTCTGAGGCCCAGACCAATGAACCTTGGCTTGGGCTGTGCCAAGGAGGTAGAAGAAACATAAACCTCGGTTCAAACAACCAGGCCGACGGGAGACAAAGAAACCTAGAAGGAGAAATGTGAGAAACCAAAACCATATGACATTTACATGGGTGAGTCTTTCTACCTCTTTGTCGATAATAATTCAAATCGGCAGGGAGTGGAAGCAAGAGTGGTCCTAATTTCACCAGTGGACAAATGTTGGAATAGTCAATCAGGATGGGATTCAAAGCCTCAAACAATGAAGCAAAATACGAAGCACTGATCAACAGATTGAAACTAGCAGCCGTGGTTGAAACCGAAGAAAGGTTGTTTATTATGACTCCAAACTCATTGTGAACCAAACAATGGGCAAAAATGTCGCCTGAGATAAGAGAATGATTTCTTATGTCAAAAAGGTCATCAGGCTACTAACACTTTTCCGGAGTTGTATACTCCAACAATTATGCTGAGAAGACAATGGCCATGTCGATGTATTGGCTAACCTGGCCCAGCTATAAAGTCAAATTCCCCGAGAACCATCGTGGTGGATTACTTATCAGGCTAAAGCGTTGAGTCCTTGATCACATAATGTGAAATAATGTGCATGATGTTGGGTCCTAGATAGATGGACCCCTTGGTAAAATTTATCAAGGATGGCAATTTGCTAGAAGGCAAGAAGGAAGCATATAAGGTTAGACTTAGGTCGGTAAGGTTCTGCTTGTCGACCGAAGGTCATCTCTACAGAAGGTCTTCCACTAGACCGCTATTACGATGTGTGCACCTTTCCAAGTTGAAAACTTTTTATATGATATTCACGAGGGGGTCTATTGAAGCCATGCAGGGGGAAGATCTCTTGGCCGCAAGGCCATCTCACAAGGGCACTGGTGGCCTTACATGCAAAAAGATACCAAAACCTATGTTCGAAAGTGTGATAGGTGCTAAAGATTTGCACCTCTGGTACATCAACCACTAGGGGATTTGAATCACGTGTCCAGCCCTTGGTCATTGGCCCAGTGGGGCATGGATCTAATTGGGCAACTGCCCAAGGCAACTAGCCAAAGAAAGTTTCTCTTAGTGGCCACGAATTACTTCACAAAATGGGTGGAGGCAGAACCACTAGCCAAAATCCGACATATGGATATAAGGAACTTCTTCTAGAAAAATATTTTCATCAAATTTGAAATCCCAAGAGCTATTATGGTAAACAATGGCACTCTATTTGATAGTAATTTTATCAAGAGTATTTGTGCAAAATACAAGATCAAGAACTATTATTTGACTCCTAGCTTCCCACAAAGCAACAACCAAGCCAAGGCCTCGAATAAAATCAACTTGGATGGCATAAAGAAGAGATTGGAAGTTGCCAAAGATAAGTGGGTTGAAGAGTTGCCCAATGTCTTGTAGGCATATTGTCCCACACCGAGAAGATCAACTGGGGGATCACCTTTCGCCATGGCTTATGGCACCAAGGTTGTTATACCAGTAGAGAATGGGACAAATGATACCTTTTTAGCCCGAGATCTGGATCTAATCGAAGAAAGAATGGAGTGAGCACAATTTGGTTGAGGGCATACCAACAGAGATTGGCCAAGGCTGTAATGCCCCAACCCATCACATGTCATCAATATTGTCCGCTTTAGGCCATGCCTGCACGAATTTGTTCTTGCCAGTGGGTCACCCATCCCAGAACTACTCTAGCCTAAGCACGCTTAATTGGGAGTTTTGCTAGGGATTTCACCACCTAGGAAAAGGCATCGATGCTATATAAGAGTCCAGATTTTTACTTTTATAGCCCAGGAACTCCCCATCTATTCCCGAGCTGGCAGGCTACTACATATGGACCTGCAGCCCTAAGGGGGTTGGATTGTAAGGTCCCGGTGTCCCACATCGAGAATGAATGGGGAGTTCTTGGGCTATAAAAGTAAAAACCTGGACCCTTATATAGCATCGAGGCCTTTTCCCCGAGTGGTGAAATCCCTAGCAGAACTCCCCAGTTAAGCGTGCTTAGGCTGGAATAATTTTGGGATGGGTGACCCATTGGGAAGAACAAATCCGTGTGGGCATGGCCCAAAATGGACAATATCAATGACATGTGAAGGGTTAGGGCGTTACAAGGGCATACAACATAAAAGTAAACCCCAAAGAATTTCAAGTGGGAGATCTTATCCTGAGGAAAGTCATCGGCAACAAGAAAGATCCTAGGAAGAGTAAACTTGGCCCAAACTGGAAAGGACTGTACAGAATCATCTCGGTCGCCGGCAATGGGGCTTATCGGTTAGAGAATTGCGATGGCAAAGAGATGTCAAGACCATGGAACACTAGTAATTTGAAATTTTTCTATCATTAGTTTCCTTTATT
The DNA here is from genome assembly GCF_004153795.1 of Camellia sinensis. Taxonomy (NCBI): domain Eukaryota; kingdom Viridiplantae; phylum Streptophyta; class Magnoliopsida; order Ericales; family Theaceae; genus Camellia; species Camellia sinensis. The sequence goes on from NW_021024888.1 coordinate 2,874,107, forward strand.
TCTCTTTTTGATGTAATTTAGAAGATGATTAACCGAAGTATTGATTAATAAAATACTTGCTCAAATTTATTCTTTTCAAATTGTTATTGAAATTCATATGTTAATTAGCTACTGTTAGATAAGGCAGAAAGTGTTACGCTAATGTGATGTTCCAAAGAGGAACGAGCCATTTAACTTAGGCTTGTGAGGATGGAAAAGTTGAACTAAGTTACAGGGATATTTCAAAGAGAAACAAGACGAAACCAGCTATGATTTGGCTAGTTTGTACAAAAAGCCAACGTAGTTAGTACTGTCGGTGCACTAAGATTAAGCCTTAAGTATTTTGTTTAAACAAGCTAAACATGATAACTCTGGTCATAGATGTCTAAGTCAGACTTAGGTAAGATTCAGATACTGTGTCCTTAATGTGAATCTAAGTTATAACTTACATTCACATTAGTGGGGCATGGAGCTGAGATGAGTTGCACTTTGGTTTGTGATTTGAAAAGAGTAACACTTAGTGAAATTTTCAAATGTTTGTAATTTATGTCGAGATATTGAATATAGGATGTCATGCTTAGAAAAATATCTGAGAAACTAAGTATTGAAGACATGCAGAAGCAAGACATACAAAAAGAAGGCATACATTCAACACTTAGACAAAGAAGGAAAAGACTGGCATTCGTAATGCCAAGCATTTGCACTCAGTACAAAAGAAGGCACATCGGCCTTAAAAGATAAAAGTTGTGATTACAAAAGCAAAGAAAAAATACAACTGAAAAGTAAAGAAAGAAAAAATCCTAAGTGCTAGATCTTAGTGTAAGGTCCTCAATCTATTCCACTTTGGCTGTCGGCGATATGTCGGCCTTGGTGGACAGTGTGGCAGCTCTACCAGCCCTAGAATCGGCTGCGATTTCTTCATCTATTTCCTTCAAAGTATCTTCAAGACTCTTGCCAGACTGAAGAACGTCAACCTTTTTTGAAGAAACACTCTTGGAAACCTTGTCTTCATCCTCTTCTGTCAGGTCTAGGACTTGGTCGTTCAAAATTAGGGACTTGGCTCCAACAGTAGCAGTGTCTGGGCCTTCATCTTTTTCTTCTTCTTCTTCCACCTCCTCCTCGAGTTGGATGGGGGAATGAGGGAAGGACATGTCAAGCTAGTTGAGATCTCAAAGAGGAGAGTCCTTGGGGACCGATAGCTTCTTCAGAGAAGCAAACTAGCTGAAATAGTAGCATTTGTTGCAAGCCAGGCTGACCTGCTTCTTGTATTGGTCCTGAATGTCGGCTTTGCCCTCCTCGTAGGCCTTCTCATCAGCAGCTTTGATTTCTCATTCATTAGTGGCCAAGGCTTCAGCTAACTTCTTTTCAGCTGTCACAACCCAAACCCGTCTCTATAGATTTAGCATCATAACCGGCCAGCAATCCGTAGATTACCGAAGATCTCTTAAAGACAAATCAAATTATTAGGGGCTAATGGAAGCAAATAAAAAATATACAATGTCCATTGAGCTGTGCAGACTTACATGAAATAGAAAAATATATATATATATATATATATATACATTTATATCACATCATCATATATACCGACTAGACAAAAAGGGACTTCGCCCTAAATACAGAATAAACGAAACTTAAACTTTAATCACATGGCTTTGACCATTTGACATATTTGGAACCTCCACAGGAGGCACACAGGTTGGTTGACAGGACAGAGTCCAGGCAAAAGTTCAAGGCTTGGTCATGCGCTTGATCACCTACATACATAAATAATACAATGAGCTAGAGCCCAATGAATAATCTCGATGTAAAGAGGTTAAATAAATGAGATCCATAACTTAAACAAAACAATATAATGTTCTTGACATAATTAAAGCATACTTGGGAAACATATACTAATTAATATGGATCATCAAATCTTTCCACAATTCGTAGTATCCAATTGCCTTATCAAAGCTTGTCAGAATACCACACAGAACGTTCACAGTGAAATGAAACATTTAGAACGCCCTCATTGGGCAGCTTCATACAAAACGCCCACATAGGACGACTTCATGCAAAACACCCATATAGGACGACATTATACAAAACGTCCTTATTGGATGACTTATGCGAAACGTCCACTTAGGACGACTTGGTACAAAACGTTGATATAGGACAAGCTTATGCAAAACACCCATTTCGATGACTTTATTCAAAACATCTATAACGGCAGATATCATACAGATCGATACAATCAAAATCATGCGAAACGATCAATACAATCGAAATCATTTGAAACGATCATAAAAGATCGGTCACATATATTGTATCACAATGAGTCAATAACTTATACTGAACATACATAACGAGTTGAATACTATACGGAAGTCATTGGGGATCAAAAGACATTTTCCAAGCTATTATCATAGTTATTGCTTCAAAAGGAACTCATCAGGTCTAGGACTTGGTCGTTCAAAATTAGGGACTTGGCTCCAACAGTAGCAGTGTCTGGGCCTTCATCTTTTTCTTCTTCTTCTTCCACCTCCTCCTCGAGTTGGATGGGGGAATGAGGGAAGGACATGTCAAGCTAGTTGAGATCTCAAAGAGGAGAGTCCTTGGGGACCGATAGCTTCTTCAGAGAAGCAAACTAGCTGAAATAGTAGTATTTGTTGCAAGCCAGGCTGACCTGCTTCTTGTATTGGTCCTGAATGTCGGCTTTGCCCTCCTCGTAGGCCTTTTCATCAGCGGCTTTGATTTCTCGTTCATTAGTGGCCAAGGCTTCAGCTAACTTCTTTTCAGCTGTCACAACCCAAACCCGTCTCTATAGATTTAGCATCATAACCAGCCAACAATCCGTAGATTACCGAAGATCTCTTAAAGATAAATCAAATTATTAGGGGCTAACGGAAGCAAATAAAAAATATACAATGTCCATTGAGCTGTGTAGACTTACATGAAATAGAAAAATATATATATATATACACATTTATATCACATCATCATATATACCGACTAGACAAAAAGGGACTTAGCCCTAAATATAGAATAAACGAAACTTAAACTTTAATCACATGGCTTTGACCATTTGACATATCTAGAACCTCCACAGGAGGCACACAGGTTGGTTGACAGGACAGAGTCCAGGCAAAAGTTCTAGGCTTGGTCATGCGCCTGATCACCTACATACATAAATAATACAATGAGCTAGAGCCCAATGAATAATCTCGATGTAAAGAGGTTAAATAAATGAGATCCATAACTTAAACAAAACAATATAATGTTCTTGACATAATTAAAGCATACTTGGGAAACATATACTAATTAATATGGATCATCAAATCTTTCCACAATTCGTAGTATCCAATTGCCTTATCAAAGCTTGTCAGAATACCACACAGAACGTTCACAGTGAAATGAAACATTTAGAACGCCCTCATTGGGCAGCTTCATACAAAACGCCCACATAGGACGACTTCATGCAAAACACCCATATAGGACGACATTATACAAAACGTCCTTATTGGATGACTTATGCGAAACGTCCACTAGGGACGACTTGGTACAAAACGTCCATATAGGGCAAGCTTATGCGAAACACCCATTTCGGTGACTTTATTCAAAACATCTATAACGAGCAGATATCATACAGATCGATACAATCGAAATCATGCAAAACGATCAATACAATCAAAATCATGCGAAACGATCATAAAAGATCGGTCACATATATTGTATCACAATGAGTCAATAACTTATACTGAACATACATGACGAGTTGAATACTATACGGAAGTCATTGGGGATCAAAAGACATTTCCCAAGCTATTATCATAGTTATCGCTTCAAGAGGAACTCATTTCTTCTTAAAAAAATTCCATTTTTGAAACGCTTATCATATATCACTTATTCATTCCTAACAAAACCTCATTTTCGAAGACATATCGTATCGTATACGTTTTAGAGTTTCAAAGTATAACTTAATTGTTCCAAGGTTCTTGTTCACAAATGTATCGTATCAACATTTCATAACAAAACATAGATGGCCCAAATTATCAGATAATCTAGTCATTCTCAAAGTAATTCAGATACGAAAATATCTTTATAAAGAAATTACTCACAGTGCTTGGCCGGATAATACTCCTCGTGCAAGCGACCTACACAAACACATAACATATACGCATTGAAACGCAATATCACTTCCTTGATTCAACTTGGCTTCTCTTGTCTTTTTCTGTCCAAGTAATCCAAAGTTCTACTATACTTATTCTTTCTTTATTCAAATGAGTCAGGTTCTCATTTCACATATTCTTTCATTACTCAATCCTTCTTTTCCAAATGGACCAATTTCTAACTTGGCTTCTTAATCTTACTAAATCAATGATTTATTCATGTAAAGATTTCAAATATTTTTCCTTAGTTTTCAAAATATGAAATTAAAGTTATAAAACTCGTAAAAGAATAGTTGCATGTAATTTATGAAGCTTAATTTAACCATAATTTTCCAAAATAAAGCCCAAAATAATTACTTTCTAATTTTAATTTCACAAACTTGATCTTAACTCCAACCCATCATTTTCTTATCAATTTTCCTAGCAAATATTGAATGTATGTAATTCAAATAAACTAACAAATTTAATATATATTCCAAAATATGGTTAAATCAAGTAAGACTCTTAAATTACATTACATGCATGGATTAGGGATTTAAAATCCAAACCTCATTTATCTTCAAGATTAATTCTAGATTTCCATGGATTTTAATGCTTATAAAACTTTTCCTCCTTCTCTTCAAAACATGAGTTGATTATCTCAAATTCTTCAAAATCCAAGATGAGAGTATTAAAACTTATAGATTTGCTCATGCATGTAACAATGAGACTTAATCTCATGCAAGACCACAAAATCACACTCAAAATAATTAATTTCTAAATTTATTGTCCATAATCACGAACCTAACTTAATTTCTTACTCAATTTCTTACAAAATCCATGAGATTGATTCGTAACTTTCTTAATTTCAAGTGTGAAATGAAGATTCTACATAAATTAAGTATAATTTCCATACCTCAAGCTCTAATTTCAAAGATTATTGATGATTTCCCCTTGAGTCTTCTTCTTCTTTTACAATTTCCATCACAACCTTGGGTTTCCTTCTTTAAAAGTTGGGCTCTCTTTTCTCTCTCTCTCTCTCTCTCTCTCCAAGTTCCTTTCTCAGCAAAACAAATGAATACCCAAACCAAAGAGCTCCAGAACACTTAAAGAAAATAAACCCACCTCTTTGCCTTCAACGAGACACACGCGTACACACACGCACATATGCAGGGCTCTCATTCAATAAATAACATGCACACATAAACAATTCTAACTCATTCTACCTAGGATTAGTCAATTACTAAGTACATATTAGCTTCATTAAATAACACATAATTTTAATTAATCTTGATTAGTATATAATTTAATTAATCATAACTAATCATAAATCCCACATAATTTAATTGGTCTAATTTGACTTCCTTTAGAGCCCAATTAATTATATTTAATGTTATCATTCTCCAAAGGCTCCAAATATTAAATCAAACTTATTTCCAACCTCAATTTTGGTTTCTCACATTATTAAGGCCTTCAATTTTAGATTAAACTTCAAAATCTTCGTCAATAAATTACATATTTGCATAATAATCTTAAGTCTCAATTCTCATGACTTAATGAACTCTAATTCGGAAATAAAATCTCAATTTTACTAATCTGAATCCAATATTTAATCAAACTCTCATATGGTCCGATATTCGAAATTAAAATAATCCAATTCACAAATTATATTCTCTTGAGCCATTTAGGCTTTCAATTTCTAATTCCAAAATAAATCTTTAATAGAATCATATACGAGTTAGTCTCCATAATTTTCATAAATCCCAAATTAAATCAGAATAATAGGAAATTAAAATTTAACTCTCCTTAATTAATTAAATGCTAATTATTTTACGTAGTCGGGTCGTCACATCGGCCTCAGCAGCCTTAGAAGTAGCCTCGGTGACCTTAGTAGCAACCTCGACCTTGCGCTCGTCAACCCTTGCTACTTTGATCTTGTCCAGCTAATTTTTTTATTATGGCCTCGATCTTGTTAAGTTCAGAGAGAAAGCCTAATGCTTCTTGAGTTTTCTTTGTTAAGTCATTCTTCATCAACTCGGTCTTGACTGCATGGAAATGGACGTATTGAATGGTCTGCATAGAAAGAAGTGAAATAAGAAAATTTTACTAAGTGTGGAAACTGAATGTAGAAGGTAAGGGTTAGGAAAATTACCAGGACTAAATGCCTTATTATTAGAGCAAAGTTTTCATACTGGTTATAGTCAATTATGGAATCTATGTCGATGGGCAAAAAAAAGCCCGTGGTCAGTGCAACAGCGACTTCAGGGTCTTTCTTTGCACTATTGCCCACCCTAAGAAGCTTGTCATCCACTTGTATCTCGAGGAACCAGGCATCCTAGGGAAGGACGCCCCTTTCACCCCTAGGACAGACCAATTTTGGCTTCTTGCTGGTTAGGGCCTCTGTTGATTCAGATGTCAGTCTTTTCTCAGTAACCATCTTTGAGATGGGCATGTTGTCTTTAGGGTCTTTTTTTCTCTGAAGAAGGCGTCACTGTTAGCTTGGCCTTTGCATTTGCCTTTTCACTCTCTTTAGCTTTTACACAGATTGAGGGGATGAGATGGATTGTACGGTCACTATGTCGGCGAGACTAACCAGGAGATCTTCGGCAACGGCCGATTTACGTCTCATTTCTTCTAAGGTGGTGGGGATGGTAACTCTGATGCCGAGATTGAAAAAAGGAAGAGCGATCAGTAGGTTGGTGGGGTCATAAGCGGGCAAATCAGTACCTCGGCGCTTTTTACTACAGGTCCTTCCTGCCGAAGCATCAGTAGGTTAGTGACGACGTTAGCATTGGGCTAGTGGTATGTGTTGGGATGGAGTTGAGGTGGATGGCTAATTGACTGGCTTAGAAATTAAGGCTTAATTTGGGCGAGGTGAAGATGTTGCTTGTGGCATTGTTGCAGATTGTGGAGTTTTGCTTCTGGATGAAATGTCAGGCAGAGGAGATCGGTATGTCAAGACGTAGTTGAGCAGAATGGGAGCCTTGTGGTCTTTGATTGGAAGATCTAGAAGTCGAATAAGATCGTTTCGCTTGATGGATGACTTACGGCATAAGTTGTTTGGCTAGGGTAATTTTGCAAAGACAAGAGAATAAATATGAGAATTTGACTAAGTATGAGAAGATTGATTATGAAGGTGTGTGATCTAGGAAAACTAAGTGCTTACCCTCGTCTTCTCTAAAGATCCCTCTGCAAAAAGGAAAAAGGCGTAGTTTGTCATCTAGAGCAAACTCCTAATTGCCCGAGACAATGAGATAGTCTTCCCCAGCACCCCTGTTGGAATCTGGAAGGTCAACTATCATCTTATAGGTGGTTGACCTGGGTTTGAGGTTGTATCAACCCTCAGCACTGTTTACTGATAACACTGCTGATTAGTGCTAATCTATGATTAAGCATGTTAATTGACTGACTGACTGAATTACTAAACTGATTAATTGATTGTGCTAGTTTGAATGCAATTCTATCTGTTGACTGTTAAATTATCTGTTCATGTTTTATGCTTTAAACTGCAAATTGAAGGCCTTATTGGCGGCCGAACCAGAAATTGATTAATGTTTTATACTAAGTGGAATTTATGTGATTTTATGGTATATTTAATTGAAATGTGATTGGGTATGATTAAATTAGATTTAATAATGATAAATTATAAGAGTTAGACTTATCTACAAATTTGCCACCTAGTGGAGTAATCTAGGCTAACCTCTCTTCACCTTATACACTTTTGATACAACATTTCCCTTAGCCTTTTTGAGAGCAAAACCGAATGTGAGAGAGAGGAGTAGAGAAACTTGGCTTCATCTAGAGAATTGCTTAGAGAATTCGTAGATTTGAAGGATAATTTGCATAATTGAGCTCCCATATCTTGCATTCAAGACCTAAGGTAGGACATTTACCTTCTTGTTTATGAATTCAAGTTAGTTCTTGCATGGTTCTTGATTTATGGATGAATTGAGTCTTGATTTAGTCTAATAATGTTGAATTAGAGCTTAATCCATGCATGCATGTGCATGGTCTTGCATTTTGAGGTTGTTCTTCATGAAATTCCACATGCATGTTCATATCTTGAGCTTAGTCCATGAATTCATCTTGTTTTTTAGGCAATTGTGCTCATTTGAGCAAGTAATTGAGCTTTGAATTTGATTGAACACTTGCATGTTACATTTGAAATATGTTCTTGAAGTTTGGTTTGAAATTGGATTTAATTGACTCACCTTTGGGCCTTGATTTTACAAATTGAGCTTTGAATCATGTTATATTATGAGTTTTAAAGTGTTTTCCAGAAAATTAGTTCAAAAGGATCAAATTTGGTATATTGAAACTTGATTTTGAGCTTGAGGTTCAAATCTGGAAATTCCAGATTTTGGACTCCCGCTCGAGCGGGGTAAGTGGCGCTCAAGCGGGAAATTCATGTATCCAGCACTTTTGTTGTGTTTACAGTCCATTCGAGCGAGGTTTTGCACGCTCGAACGAGGACTTGTGTCACACGCTCGAGCGGGTGTCGAGCGCCCATCGGGCGTGATTTTCACACATCCAGTACTTTTGCAGTCCGCTCGAGCGGGAAAGTTTACGCTCGAGCGGAGCCTTTTGTTTGCATGTCCGCTCAAGCGGGGAAACCCACGCTCGAGCGAGACCTCTGTTTTCTGAAAATTCTAAAAATATTTTTAAAGTGCATCTTTGCATCCTCATTCCATCCTAGGCATTTCTAGGCCTAGTTTAAGGCATCTTAATGAGGATATTGATGTAGAACCACACCGAGGCTAATTAGGGATTAAGTTATTATTTTTCCAACTGTGTAGCTTAGTGTGTGTTCACTCTGTAACAGTGTAGGGTTGGCATCTGAGGACGCGTACTAGCTTATCTGTAGCCCAGAACTCTGTGAGTAATAATTTTGTAAAGATATGTTCAATAATGATTATCTTCTGAACAATTGAACTGTACTGTTTTCTGAAATGATACTGTTACTGAATGAATGATGTCCTATTTGTGAACTGTATTCGTGGCATCCATAGCAACCTATTGTTACTGTACTGTACTGCTACTGTCACAGAGATCTCTGTCGGTTCCCATGTTGGAACCACTACTGTTTACTGATATGATGGCCATCAACTGACTGTTCGGTCTGATAAGACCTACTGTACTGTTTTGCTATTGGATGTATCACATATGACTATTATAGTTTCTGAATGACTGTTATGGCATGAATTATGAGCCACAAACTGAATGACTGATATACTAATAAATGACTGTTTTCAATACTGAAAGGACATTCATTCTTAACCCCTTTACACATATGTTATTCACTGGGCTTTAGCTCACTGCTCATATATATATATATATATATGTGTACAGGCACCGGACCGTTGCTAGAATTGTCAGGGTAAACTCCAGTTTTGTCAAGCCAACTTTTGTGCCTCACTTTGAGGTTCCAGAACTGTTCGAGTTGAGGCTACTTGGGGTGTTTTAGTTTTCCCCCTCTTTGATTATGTTCTATGTAGACTGAATGATGTTGTACTGTACTGTTCTAGTAGGGATTAAGTCCCTGTCCTGAATGATTGTATATATTGTACATACTGTTTTGTTTTTGAATGTGAATCTATATGAAAAGTTTTTTTGCATACAGACTGTCACAGCTCATTGGACATCTTCTAATTACTGTTTTGGTTTCCGCCAGCCCCTGTACTCTGTATTACTATCTTACTGTTAAGCAGGCCTTCGGTAATCTCAGATTACTGGCCGGTTACGGTGCTAAACCCATAGGGGCGGGTTTGGGTCGTGACAGAGGTAGTAGGAGATACCATTGGAAGACTTGAGGCTACACATGGTGTAGTAGTACTGGACATCGGGCAATCTGATCTTAGCGTTATGTTGGCGACACAACCCGGCTATGTCGTTGATTATGCTAAAACTGTTTATTGCTAGTTACATGGGGTTAAGGCAATAATAATGCATCATATTTCGGAATAGGATGTTGAAGAAGAATCTAATTCCACCATCAATGATCAATACTACGGGGAAGGCCATGTCATTCTCCCCAGATATAATGGAATCTTCCTCACCGAATAGACTAATTTGGACATCAGCCGAGATGTTAAACTCCTGGCAGAAATACTCTAGTTTGGTAGAGGAATCCACTATCTATTTGTACATACCCATGACCTCGGCTAAGAGGTTGCGGCACTATTTTCCTCAAGAATGTTTTGTGTTAGGGATTTGTGAACTTGGGGTTCTCGTTGTAGCCCTAGGTTGTTCTGGGTTGTAAGTTATGGGAATTACAAGTTCTATGTTTCAATTTTCCTATCGTTCTAGCAATTCCCAATCCTAAATCTAGACCATGCAAGAATAATGAAAATGTGCATGAATTGGATAAAGCAATCTAGAAACAATGAAGGACAAAAAGGCAAATTCAGAATCAAAAACCCAGGAATGCAAGAACATATTCGGAGTATCATCTAGTGCAGGGATGAAATTACACGGTCAAATATGAAAAGTGCAAATTTCCATCTAGATTTTGTGAATACGGTCAAATTGAACAAAAAAATGATATATATTTGAGTACGGGTGCAGTGTGTATGGTGTTTAAATCACTAAGGAAACCAAAAATTCACAGAATATACATTCAAGGGTATGAAGAGATTTTGAAGAACCAAAATTGAAATTGAAGGATTAGAGAACTTACAGATTGAAGTCAAAGGAAAGGAGACCGAGATTGTGCTCGTCGGAGTGAGACGCTTCGATTGATTGGAGCAAAATAATGGTTTGGCTGCCAGAGATGAACTGGAGGAGTTGTAGAGAGCACGAAAAGGCAACAATGGCAGTTTGAGAGAATTTTAGAGAGAGAAAATTTGAGGGAGGGGGATGATGTTTGCAAATGAAGAGACAGAGAGAGAAGAGAGAGTTTTGTGGAATGAAAAAGGATAGCAAGTGAAATGAATTGAATGCCTTAGAGGGCATGCTCACGTTGACGTCAGATGACATCAGGCGACGTGGGACAGACTTGAAGTGACGTGACTAAGATATGACCAGTACGACCTAGTGAAGGAGTGACACGCGGATGAAAATTGAGTTTGTTATGACATGATAGCTCTTGGGTTCTTGAATTCTTGAACTAGCAGGTAATGACCTCGGCTAGTATCTCGGTTGAGATGTTGGATTTGTGTGAGACAGAACGTGTTGGTTCTCGATTCTTGATGAGTGGAGACTTGACTTATTTCCTAATGCCGACGAGTCTTGATCTTGGTCAAAGGAACATCCCTCATCATGTTGTTTAGCCAACATGTTGAGAGAGTAGACGATGTAGGTTCCATCACCTCAGGTTGCCAAGGTAATAGAACCTAGGGGCAGTTATGGGGACATATTTTTAGAGTTGTCCACGTGGCAGAGGTGTTTGCCGAGGTGCCATGTGGATGAGCTGAGATGCCGAGATATGGTGCGACCATATTGAAATTTGAGATTGTCAGGTAAAGGACAAGAGTCCTAGGTAAGTTAAGGCACTCTATTTGGATAAAGATGAGGCTCTTAAAGGGGATCATTCTTATCTAGCTGAGGGTCAAGATAAATGTTATCCTTGAGTCCTACGAAGTAAAACTTCTAGAGGACAAGGGCACTGTTTATTATAAGAGTAAGACACTCTCATAGGTCTAAGGTATGCTTTAATTGAGAGTTGTTTTACTTGAGTTGATATCTTGTGAGATTATAGATCATTGGAGTGCCCCCAGGTAGATGAGCCACCGTGGTATTTTTTTTTCTTCTTGTGTGCAAGTGTTGAGCTTAATCTATTCCGTCGTGTGCTCTCTAGCTAAGTTTCCTAAATCTTAGCAGAGAGATCAATTTGGTTATGAGGTCCAAAATCAACATCCACAATTGAATAAGCAATCTGGAAAATCAATTGAAAGTGCTTTTCAATCCAAGCTCAATGTTGGTACTTTTAATTTCCACGGAAAAGAAAGAGAAAGAAATACAAGAGAAAGAAGAAGAAATACAACAGGAAGAGGAATGTATAATTCTCAAAGAAGGGAAAATGAAGAGTTCACTCAACAAAACTGTGAAATTTCCAACCGAAGCATCATATTGATAAGAATTGTTGGTTTCGAGGAAAACCACAATGTTTTAATTGCAACAAATTTGGGCATGTCAAAAAGGATTGTCAAGTCAAAACCAATCAACAAGCCAATTTCTTTAAGGAGCAAAAAAGTGAAGGGCACATGTTCTATGCTTGTCATTTTGACATCAAAAAAAAAAAGAAAAGAATGATATATGGTTTCTTGATAGTGGGTGTAGTAATCTCATGACTGGAGATGACAGTATTTTTCTGAAGATGGATGATTCCTCCAATTCTTAAGTAAAAATAGGGAATAGTGCCTTAGTCCAAACAAAAGGAAAGGGTACTATTGTTGTTAGGGGTATGCGTGGTGCAATTTGGACTGTTTGAGAGTAAAATTATAAACCAAATGGCAGTTTGACAGATTGATAAATTGTAGTTTGGGTAGTTTAAAATAGATTGGCAGATTGAAGAATACTCTTAACCAATTATCAAGCATTTGTATAATATATAACACTAATTTTCATAATATTTTTCATATACATAACACAAACTAATTTTACATAGTATTTTTCATTTAAATAACTACTAATTTATAATAAATTTCACATCTTAAGTCTCTCTCATACTCGTTTTTACTTTGATATTTCATTAGAGGTTAAATATATATATATATATATATATTTATTAACTATAGCGGAGAGGGGCAATTTCGAAGGAAGATTATAAATTTTAAAGTTCAAATAGTGGTTAGCAGATAGAGCGGTGCGAATTGGTGCAGATCTGTGCTTTTTTAGCATATTGGGCGGTATTTTGCACAACCCTAATTGTTGTAGAGACCAAGATGGTTACAAGATACATCTTTGATGTTCTCGTAGTTTTAGATTTGGAGCAAAATTTGCTAAGTGTTGGACAACTCATGGAGCATGGGTACTTTGTTCATTTTGAAGAAGATTCTTGCAAGATTTATGACAAAGGGGAGAGAAGTAAAGTTGTTGCAAAAATCAAGATGGAGAAGAATTAAAGTTTTCCTCTCATTTTTCAATATAACAAAAATATGGCCTTGAAGATGGATATGGTATTTGGGCAGTAGAAGTTTGAAGTTTGAAAAATCTACAACAAAAGAATATGGTTTTTGGATGGCCGACCATTCTTGAAATCCACCAATTTTGTGAAGGTTGTGCACTTGGAAAGCATCACCGGGAGTCATTTGCAAAGGAGAAAGCATGGAGAGCAAAAGCACTATTGGAACCTGTTCATAGAGATATATGTGAGCCCATGGATACACCAACTCATTGAGGTAACAAGTACTTTATTATTTTTGTTGGCGATTTTACTAGAATGACTTGGGTGTATTTTATGAGACAAAAGAGTGAAGTTTTTTATATCTTCAAAAAAATTATTTAGAAATTTTCTTTACTATATTCATTGTGGGTGTGTGTGGCCCAAATTCTACTGACTTAAAATTTACATCATATACTCACTCTTTGCTATAAAATCCGGAGCACATTTTCATATCGATAGCATTTTTGTATGCCGAAGGGGATTGCTTTCACGTTACACAATGATCTCATACTCTTAGCCAAATCCTCAATAGATAAGTTATATGTTATGTACACATTGCTGCTCTCAGCTATTGCTCTAAATACAGGCTTGCAGGGCACAATATCGAATTCTATAAAAGACATAAGTGAAATCCTCTCTAATATCTGTTAGGGAATTTTCAAAAGAGTTTTCAAAAATAATAGTTTAGTTTTTGGGTATTTTTAAAACTTTTCTTGTTTTTCTTTAGAAAGTTAGAAACAAGTTTGGGAACTTTTTCTCACATTGGAAAGAAAGGAAAACATGGAGCACTAAATAAAGTGCTACATTGAATATTTCTTTAAATATGGAAATATGGAATGGATTCTAGTGCACATGCACTCACACTGCAAGGATGGCACCATCCGCACATACGCATGTGCATGGTGTGGGTTGTGTGGTGCTTTGATGGCACATATGCACTTTGAATGAACGCATCGTCACACGACGCCATAAGGGTGCTTTTCTATTTGTTTTGGACAAGTTGGAATGATGAAGTGGATCTAAGTGGCATGGGTGAAGTGGAACACAATTAGCTCTGCGTGGTAGTGATGTGGAGTGCATTGGTGATGAGTCAACCAACTAATTGAACGGTTGCATGTTCGATCTAAAGCAGTTTGATCATATCAGTTGATTGGAGAAGCGCATGATCAGGCGAATCAGATAGCACCCTATCGTGATAAGGTGTGATCAGTCAATGCATCAGTTCAATGTGTAGTTGATCCATATTGTAGATTATCGATCTAATGGTAAAATTTGATCAGATGCGATTAAGAGACATGTCTAATCGATCAAATGCATCAAGGCCTATAATATAGGCTATAAATTCAGCCATTTCAATGACCCAAAATTCCTGAAAGCATTCCTGTAATTCTCTCTCTTGATTTAGATTTTTCGATCAAAAGTTTCTTAAGCAAATTTCTGCTTTCTTTATCGATAATCATTTTCTACAGATTTGATTATCACTGTATCAAGAGTATTCTGATTCATTGTCGTCAGTGCAGACACTGATAGAATTGAACCTTAGATCAAACTTTATTGTATCCTAGAGGCAAATTTGGTGTAACCCCCTGCACACCTATTGGTGGGTACAAATATTGTCTTTAGGAAAGTGACTTAGTAACACGACTTGAAACACCCGTTTTCTATGTTACATAGGTAGCGTGATTGCCAATTTTCGCAGACCCAAAGACTACCAACGGAAGAATTCAGAAAGAATTTATCCAACAATATCAATTGATTTTAAGAAAGATTTCAGTTCAACAAGTTGTATAAGAGCCATCATTGATTCGAGTCGGGGGAACATCAAAAAATGTTGCTCTCTGTCTTAAAAGACATAAGTGCAACCTCCCCAACACAAAGCTACACTAAATACTTTTAGCTGCATTTGGTTTAGTTTTGCAATCAATTTTGAAAGATAATTTTGTGAAATTATGAGTTTTTAAACTAGTTTTGAGTTGTATGTTTTGAAAATAGTGTTCAGAAATTTAAAAATTCTAAACTTATGTGGTTATGAGTTTTCAAAACTAATTGTTGAGCTTTTTTGAGTCTTGTGGTTTTTTGTCTTGTAGTGATTTTTTTTTTTTTTTTTTTTGGGCAATATTATAGTCAAATTTGTTTATTTCTTTCATATGCCAAATCTAAATTTACTTTTTAAATGCATTTAATCTAATTCATAGGGTAAAGTTTCACTCAATATTTTTTATTTTTTATGAATGTTTTAAAAATTTTAATACTTCTTTTCTAGTTTAATATCCACTTAATCTATATACAATTTAAATGTTTCACATTTAAATGTTTTAAATGTAACTTTTTATAAAATTACTGGATAATGAGAAATATACAAAATAAATAAATATGGGCCCAGTTTAAAAATTAATACAATTTTAATATTTTATGTATTTATTAAATTTATTTTTGAGTTCCTTGCATTTTGTTTACTATTTAAGTCCATCTAGATAATATACATCTGAAACATAAAAAATTATTTGACCAATTCTAAACAAAAATCAATTTTGTGAAAACCCTAAACTAAACAAGTTTTGGGTTATGGAATGAGTTTTCGAAAAACCCTAATGTTGTGTTTGGTTGAAGGATTTAAGGAGGTATTTGGAAAGAGAAAGGGAAAAAGTGTATAAAATTATGTGAAATATAACTAGGTTTTATTCACATTTCACGTATTTTTTCATTTTTCTTTCCAAATCTCTCATCAAATCCCCCAACCAAACACAGCATAAACCAAATAGGTTTTGGGTTTTGGATTTTGAAAAATTGATTAAAAAATTTAACCAAATGCACCCTTTGTTTCTTGGTCACCTTTTTTTGTTTTTAGGTAGTTTCGAAACATAGTTTGGGAAGTTGGTTTTGGTGGGTTAGGGGCTAAAATAGTCACAAAAAATAAAATAGGCTATGTTAGCCACAAAAAACAAAACATCAAATCTAACTCATAATCATTACACTCCTTTCTCATAAAAAAAATCAAAAAAGTCAAAAAGTCCTTCCCAAATCAGGCTTTTTAGCCCCAGGCTAAAATAGTCAAAAAGTCAAAAAGCCAACCCACTTCCCAAACGGAAAAATAAAAAATAAAAAGATAAAGGAAAAAACTTTTTATTGTTATTAATTTTTTAAATAAATTTCATCATGGGTACAAACCCAATTTTCATTTAACATCTAGGCATGAATTTCCTAATGATGCAGGATTCCCTACAATTAATTCTTCTAACTGGATTGTACTGGCTTTTTTCAAAGATGAAGATATGTTCAAAAAGTTCTATTCATGAATATTTAGTTTGAATTATGGAGATGAGCTCTTTGAGGGATCCAACAAAGTCCAACAGCACGGCCCAGCTAAATAAAAAAACAGAGACCTGGAGATGATGTGTAAAATGGATATGTAGTAGATGCATGGGTGGCGACGAAGATTCGGTCCCTGATGCTTGGAATCCGAAAACACTTTTGGATTTGGAATCTTTGGATCTCTCAAATTTTCACACTACATTTCTCGAGAATTCCATCTCTACATGTTCCCGTGGGGTCAAAAAACAGAACTACAGGCTACTCCTTTTGTTGTTAAACCTTAAAAAAAAACAACACAATGAACCAGAAAGAAACTCTTCAATCACTTCTTTTGAATTTGTTTTGAGAGGTTTAGGTAGTGTTTAGTAACGTTTATATTTTTTATTTATGTTTATAAAAATTTTATAAATTGATTTTTGTGTATTTTTAGAAAAACATAAATTATAAACGCGTTTGGTTTGAATAAAATGTTTGAAATTTTTTTTAAATATTAATTAAAAAATATATTTGTTCATACCTAAAATATTTATATTTATTTTTTATTATTTATGACAATGGGATCATACACATTATAATTGAAAAAAAAAAATTAATTAAAATAAATTAATTGAAAAAAAAATTAATTGAAAAAAAATATTTTTGAAAAAAATAATTGGAAAAAAAATTACTTGAAAAAAAATAATTAATTAAAAAAAATTTGTTAGTCCAATTTTTAAAATTCTGTTTAAAAACCAATGTAACGTTTTTTCTTCAAATTTACAAACTGGGACAACCATTTATGAACCAAAAAAATTATTATACAAGTTTTCATGACAATTTTTAATTTTTATAAATATAAACTGAAAACAAAATGGTTACCAAATAGGCCCTTAGTGTTTTGTTTGGATGGAATTCTTATCATTCTATTTAGCTTGTGATCCAACCAACTGACGATAGTTGTGTAATCTCAAATCAATAATGTAAGAATAATTATATTTTATTTGTTATATAATGGAACAATGTTAGAGACTTCAAAAGATTTATTAAAATTTTTATCAAATATCTCACATCACTCATATGAGATATTTGCTAAAACTTTAGTAAATTTTTTAAAATTTCTAACATTTTCTTATATGATGTGACATATCACATATTATATAAAATACGATAGATTCAAGGGTGAGATAAAATGTCTGCCATGGCTAAAAAATAACATAAAGTTAAAAAATAAATGCTTTAATATTTGGCTTAAAAAGCTGAAATATTTTACCAATAGCTAAGCTTACTAGCACAAAAGTGATGTCCAAATGTACTGTTCATCTTCCCCTTTCCTACCCTCAACAAAAATTCAAAAAATAACGAAATCATCAAATAGTTGAAAATGTTGCATAATCATGCTCTGTTATTTTTAGATTAATAACAAAAGGAAAAAAATCACGTTAATAGAAAAAATGAAGTAAATAGGCTTCACCAGAAAAGTAAATATATTTTTAAAAAAATTAAAGCTTAAAAATTTATTAAAAATCAAAAAATTACATAATTTATTATCTATTGGTGTCGATACTGTCTCAGTTAGTATTGACACTGGTATCGATACTGGCTCAGTTTAAGTTATTGGAAAAAGTTGAAGGAATCTCACAAAATAAATAAATAGATAAATAAACAAACAAAGGGAAAATTACATTGACCTCCCCTAAGGTTTACCTTAATTGCAAGTACTTTCCTTGTAGTTTCAAAAATTACAGTGACCTCCCCTACTTTTGAAAATAATACACAGATTCCCCCTTCCCATTAACAAAGTATGGACGACGTTAACTTGATAGCCAAATTGACCATAATGCCCTTAAATCACATTGTGAAAAGACACAACTGACCATTCTCCATCTTCACAAACCCTTCTCCCAACACCTTAATAGCAAAAACCATCTCTGCAATTTCACCCGAAGAAAACCCATTCCCATTCACAAACCTAGAATCAAGATTAGGGCAAGAATTCCCATCAGTCTTGCCTGAACTCTTTGATCTAATTCCAGTAGGAATTGAATATCCGTCAATTGGATTTCTTTGCCCTAAACCCAGGAGGTAACAAATCTTGATCAATTGGGATTTTTATGTAAAACCCACCATCTGAATCAAAATTAGGTCCAAAGTTTCCATGAATCTTCTCAAATTTATTGCTTCTAATTGGGCCTTGAAAATCAGTATCATCCCCAACATCTTCATCAGATCCTTCATCCAAATACGATGAATGCCCATTCAAAACTGTAAAACCGTAATTAGGGTTAGAATTCAAATCAATCTTGCTACAATTCTTCACCCTAAGCCTTAAAATCACTGAGAGAAGAATCGGCCAAGGAAAGAGAGAGATCGCTGCTTCTCGGTCTGGTACTTTTAGCGAAGTTTCTCCATCTTGTGGCGGCACTAGGCGGAGGTTTTAGAAAGGGGAGGCATCGGGGTAGCGGAGAACAACGGCAGTGTGACAACCCTCACCACTGTTTACTGATAATACTACTCATTATTGCTAAACTGTGACTGAACATGATTAAGTAACTGATTTGACTGATATTCTGAACTGATTGATTGAGTGTATTAGTTTAAACGCATTTCTATTTGTTTGACTGTTAATTGATCTGTTCATATTTTAAGTTTGAACTGTAAATTGAAGGCCTTATCGGCGGCCGAATCTGAAATTGATTGGTATTTTGTGTTAATTAGAATTTATGTGATTTTATGGTATGTTTAATTGAAATTTGATTTGGTATGATTAAATTAGATTAAATAATGTTGAATTACATTAGTTGCATTAATTACCAAAATGCTATAGAAGTGGGCCACTTTGTTAAGTCTTGTTAGAGCTTATGTGTTGTATCATTTTGTTCATTCTTGAGACCAAAACCGACTAGAGAGAGAGAGAGAGTTAGGAAAGAACTTGAGTTCATCAAAGAATTGCTTGGAGAATTAGAAGAATTGAAGAGTAGATTGCATATTGAGCTTCCATTCTTGAAATTGAGGACCTAAGGTAGGAGAATCATCTTCTTGCACTTGTATTTAAGTTGTATCTTGCATGTTTCATGGAATTTTGGTGATTAGAGTCTAGAATTGGTTCAAAATGTTGAATTGAAGCTTAAATCATGCATGCATGTACACATTGTTGAGTTTTAAGGTTGATTTCATGGAAATCCTCACATGCATGTCCATATTCTAGCTTTAGTCCATGAATTCAGCATGTTTTTGGAAGGATTGACTCATTTGTTCTTGTATTAGAAGCTTTGAAGTTGATTAAATTCATGCATGTTGCATACACATCATGTTCTTGAAGTTTTGTTTGGAAATAGGTTCAATTGAACTACCTTTGGGCTTTGATTTTGCAAATTGATCTTTGAAACATGTCATATTATGAGTTTTAAAGTGTTTTCCAGAAAATTAGGCCAAAATGATCGAATTTGATGCTTTAAATGTTGAGTTTCATGCTTGAAGACAAATCTGGAAATTCCAAATTTTGGATCCACGCTCGAGCGTACACTCTGAGTTCATGTAGTCCGCTCGAGCGGGAAAAGTAACGCTCGAGCGTGAAATGCGTGTATCCAGTACTTTGCATGTGTTTACAGTCCGCTCGAACGAGGGAATGCACGCTCGAGCGAGGACTTGTGTCTCACGCTCGAGCAGGGGTCAAGCGCCCGTCGAGCGTGAATTTCATGCATCCAGTACTTTTGCAGTCCGCTTGAGCGAGGAAAGTCATGCTCGAGCGTAGCTCTTTTGTCTGCATGTCCACTCGAGCGGAGAAAGCCACGCTCAAGCGGGACCCCTGTTTCAGCAAAAATTTGAAAAGTGTTTTAAAGTGCATCTTTGCATCCTCATTCCATCCTAGGCATTCCTAGGCCTAGTTTAAAACATCTTAATGAGGATAATGTTATAGAACACACCGAGTCAAGATAGGAACTAAGTTATTGTTTTCCAAACGTGTAACTTAGTGTGTGTTCATTCTGTAACTGTAGGATTGGCATCCGAGGACGCTCTAGCCTATCTGTAGCCCAGCTCTCTGTGAGTAACAATGTTGTAAAGATATATTCAATCATGAATATTTTCTGAATGACCAACTGTACTGCTTTCTGAAATGATATTTCTTATTGAATGAATGTTTGTCCTATTTGCGAACTGTATTCGTGGCATCCATAGCAATTTACTGTTACTGCTACTGTTAGAGAGATCTCTGTCGGTTCCCATGTTGGAACCACTACTGTTTACTGATATGATGACCATCAACTGACTGTTCGGTCTGTTAAGACCTGCTGTACTGTTTTGCTATGGGATGTACCACATATGACTGCTATGACTGAATGACTGATATACTGTTATAACTGACTGTTTTAAATACTGAAAGGACATTCATTCTTAACCTCTTTACGCATATGTTATTCATTAGGCTTTAGCTCACTATTTATATATATATATATATATATGTAGGTGTCCAGGCACCGGATCGAAGCTAGGAGCGTTGGGTTTAACTCCCTTTTTGTCAAGTCAACCACTGTGCCTCACTGAGAGGTTTTAAGTCCTTCAAGCTAGGGCTTTGTGGGGTGTTTTAGATTCATCATTTTTGTCTCTATTTTTGTATAAACTGACTGTACCTGTACTGTACTGTTCTAATAGGGATTAGGTCCCTGTCCTGGATGATTGTATATGTATGTATATACTGTTTTGGTTCTGAATGTGAATATGTATGAAAAGTCTTTTTTTGCATACAGACTGTCATAGCTCATTGGACATCTTTTATTACTGTTTTGGCTTCCGCCAGCCCTTGTACTCTGTATTACTGTTATTACGGTTAAGCAGGCCTTTGGTAATCACGGATTATCGGCCGGTTACGGTGCTAAACCCATATGGGCGGGTTTGGGCCGTGACACGCAGCGACCACCGCGTCTTAGTTTGCAATCTGCAGGTAGCCCCGCCAAAGAGTGTACCACTGCTCGCGGTACACATCGATCAGAATTAGGGTTTCCTCTTGGGTCCAACACGGTAGTGAAAACTACCGAGGAGAGAGAGAGAGAGAGAGAGAGAGAGAGATGGAAGAGAGATAGTAAGAGGAAGCGAGGCAGAGCACAGACAGAGTGAGAAGGAAGAGAGATGGAATGTATTTGTTTATATATATATGTATGTGTGTGTTTATATATATATATATATATATATATATATGGGTAAATTACACTTACCTCCTCTGAAGGGAAGTATTGGAATTTGAAGAATAATTATGAATGACATCAGCATAATCTATTTGAATTTGAACGGATGAGTAACAGAATGAGGTCTTTGTATATTAATTTCAAAAGTAAGGGAGGTCTGTGTTATTTTTAAAACCATAGGGGGAGATACATGTAATTAAGGCAAACCTCAGAGGAGGTCAGTGTAATTTACCCATAAATGAATATTTGATTATATATAAATTTTATATGATTTTCTGAAATCTTCATATGTATGAATTTGTCTATCTATCTATCTATCTATATATCTATATATGCATCCATTGAAGTTTGTTGTATTGGTTAAAGGGAAAATATTAGAGAGCTTTTATGGTGACAGAAGTCATATACTATGAGGAAACGGTAACCTTTTTTTTTTTTTTTTTTTCTTATGGACACTGTGCACAACATCACATTCAATGGCTATATATTACAATTTCTATAAATTAGTTCACATACCAACTGCAACATCCAACACTAGTGTTCTTGCTTCTATATTTACAGAACAAGTCATAGCAGAATCTCATCAGAAAGGAAGAAGGGGGAAATCATTTACACCTGAGCAAGATATTTGTAAAGCTTGGTTATCTTTTACCCTAGATTGTGTTATAGGTAATTCATAATTACAATCAAATTTTAGGAATTGAATTTTTCAAAATTATGTTGACAACATGGATGCTGATATCCGAACTCAAGTTTCTACTCAATCTCGTTGGGGTTTGATCTTGCAGCGTTGTAAAAAATTTCTTGTATTTCTAACTCAAATAAAAATTTACATTCCAGTGGAACAACTGATCTAGTAAATAGATTGTTGAATTAAATAATAGTAATTGAGAGATTGGTAGTTGAAATTAAGAAATGAAATGGAGGAAAAGTCGGTTGAGAAAAAAAAGTAGCATTGGTTTAGCTATTTACCACTAGAGCACCATTGCTAAAAAAAAGTATTTTTACACTGGTTTTTACTAAAATATAATTTTAGCTGTTGCTTTTAGCTATTAAGCACTTTAGATGTTGTAAATATTATAGAGAAAATATCACTTCGCCCTCAAAACTTTCACGTATTTTTTAATTTAATCTCCAGATTTCGATTAATATCAATTTTATACCCAAACTTTTGAAATTTTGATCAATTTGGCCCATGTTGTCACATTTCGTCTACAATGGAACGGAATGTGCTGACGTGGAGGGCAAATTAATTTTTAAGGTATAGTTTAAGAGATAAAATAAAATTTCAAAATTCAATAAAATTTCAAATGAATTTTGATGTCACGTAAACATATTTCGTCTAATTGTAGACGGAATGTGACGGCAGGTGTCAAATTGATCAAACTATCAAAGTTTAGGTGTAAAATTGATATTAATTAAAGTTTGGGAGTCAAACTAAAAAATACATGAAAGTTTAGGGGGCAAAATGATATTTTCTCATATTATTAATATTCAACAAATGTAAGTGTTTTAACTAAAATGTAGTATAAAGAGATTGCCATATTAGTATTATTATTTTGACAAAATACCAAATAAAAATGTTATTTGTAATTCCCATTACAAGAGAGGTAGAAATAAAAAGTTTTGATAAATTTTGACAATTACTCAATCTTATATTAAATTTGATACAAAATTTAATAATATTGTAATTTGACGGAAAGAATAACACCACTGGTGATGCTCTTATGACACACCGTAACAACTACTCCAATAATGTTCTAAAACACACACGGGGGAAAATTAGCAAGACTCCGAAAGTCAACTCTCATGATGTGTCATTTCTCTTGCCAAAATTTTAAGAGTTTTTTGTTTTTCGGCAATGATGGATTCACAAATAATATTTTATTTTTAATTTTGTGAAAGAAGTAGAAAAAAAAATTACAATTTCCATGGTTAGAGCATATGTTTATCAACTTATAATATTTTTGACACTATAATGTATTAAAATTTGATTTTGATGTTAGTATTTTAACATCAACTATCGGAGATATTCGTATTGGGCTAAACATTGGGGAATGTCGCATTTTTGTTCCAATTTTTTCTGCATTGGACATGGGGAAAAAAAATATATGAACAATGATAACATCAATACCAATTTCTTCAACTAAAATATCAATTATTCCCTATAACAAATTTGAAGGATATGATTTTAAAGGATGTAGTAGACTGTGGTTTTAAAATTATGTTCCATAGACTAGTACATTAGTATTTATAACACAAAAGGTAAAAAATAAGAAAGAATAGAATATATCAAATCTACAATCCTTGAAAACAATTGCTGGCCTCCCACCCTTCTACGGCCTTCCTAGTGATGAAACAGAGGTACCTGCCAAAAATGAACGAAAATCGATGCAAAACGAATGTTCGGGGGCCAAAACGCGCAGTTCGGGGTCCCGAAAATGGGCTGTTAAGCACCGAAAGTGGCATTCGACCTCGAAGTGGGTTTCTCAGACCCCAGTGTCCCTCAAAAGGGAGTAAATAAGATGTATGCCAAAATTTAGAGCAAACGGAGATGGTTAGGCGGTCCCGAACCGAGGCACACGGCCTGACGGTCCTGGAAAACCGAAAATCGGGCTCCGAAATGGGCAAAATGGCCTACGGCCACTGAGAGATAGTCTACAGGACCTCTCTCTCCCCTCAGGAAAAGAAACAGAGAAAACCGAGTCTGGTTCGCAAATCGAGGTAAGGCACAGAAGAGGGTTCGGAAGTCCGGAGGCAGGGCGCACGGCCGTGACTCTGAAACTTCTGAACGAGCACATTATGCAACGTCACCGAGCGCTCAATCGGTGATGTCTGAGTCTTAAGGTCGGTCAAAAATGGGGTGTCTACAATATGATTTTAAAGGATGTAGTAGACTGTGGTTTTAAAATTATGGTGTAAATTTTCCATAGACTAGTACATTAGTATTTATAACACAAAAGGTAAAAAAATAAGAAAGAATAGAGCATAATCAAATCTACAATCCTTGAATTCAAAACTCCAAAAAAAAAAAAAACAAAACAAAACAAAAACAAAAACAAAAACAAAAACAAAAACAAACAAAACAAAACATGTTAAAACTCTCTATTTTCATTAATTCAAAAAAAAAAATAAATTAAACACATTTCTTCAAACAACAATGGTTGGTGGCTCAAAATTTAGTGGCTCGAATGGCTCGAAACTGTCAAAACGATGTCGTTCTGGGCACAAATTTGAGCCACTGATTTTGTGGCCCTCAAATATTTTTCTTCTTCAAAACTCATGGCAACAAGGGGTTGAAGGATTTCTACGTTGAAACAGAGTCTGAAGCGTAAAAGATTGAAGCCATCATTGAAACAACTTGTTGGCTACACAATATTGCCATCTACAATTGCTTAAGAAATCAACTTGTAGGTGTGATATCGAATTCCATAGAAGAGATAAGTGAAATTGTCTCTAATTATATCTCCCTAATACCAAATTAAAGGAAATATGGTAAAACTCAAACCAATAAGTAGTATTAGAGTAAAGTTTTCATAAGTTCGAATCACAAGAGTCTATATGTTAGAAATTGGGCACCCATGTAGCATGACCCTTTGAACCTGAACCTTTTGAACCTTATCCATATAAGTTTGAATTTGAATTCAAAACTTATTTGGATAACCATTCAAGATATCTATATCTATCATATCAATAGATATGGATAGATGGATAGATTGATATATATGTGGTTATATATCAGATTATATAGTTAATCTATGAAATACGTATATCAGATATACGTTATGTGATTTTTACCCATAACCATTTTTTCCAGACTCTCTCTCTGACTCTCTCCCATAAAACAACGATCAAGTCATTTTGCATTGTGACTTGTGTGGGTGATACTCATTTTGTAGTATCACTCCACTGTTGGGTTCGTTGTTTAAATTTTGGAAGCACGTGATTTACCCACGAGGTTCTTCGCTACAAGGTATGATTCTGATATTTTTTCCTGCTGTAATATAAAACTTTGATTTACATTGGTATCAGAGCCTAATATGGATATTTTCGTGCTTAGTTGTATGCAATAAAATATGTGTATAATTTTATACAAATATACATACATATTATTTGCATGAAAATTAGATTGAGAATGTGATACATCTCATTTTTATGTCCATTAAATGTCATTTTTGAGACTATAAATGTATTTATTGCGAAAAGTGGAGTCCGGTAGTACCAAAATTAGACCAGAAAACACCGTGGAAGGCGGCGCGTGTGCCTCACGCTATATAACGCCACCCAGCGGTTCCACGCGCTTCGACGCGCCACCACGCGCTGCCACGCGCTAGGCGCTTGTAACGCCCTCAAAATAATAACAATAAACCCATCAAACATGACATGCGTTAATATGTAAAAGTTCCACATTCTTCCATTTATCAGAATTTCATTACATAAGTATTACATGTTAACAACAAAAGCAAATGCCCTGAGGGCTTACAGCTTTCCAAGTTAACACTTGGATACAAAAAGAAGAGTACTAACTCAATACATATTAAGCCCTTGGCTGTTGAGCCGCCTCGCGTCGAGTTGCGCTGAGTTGAGCGGCGCGAGCCGAGCCGAGCCATTTTTCCCAGCTGGCTTGGTTCTAAGGCTCTGTTTGCTCTTTTTTAATTCTAAATTACGTTAAATGGTCATAATTAATTTGTTATAGCTTTGTTTTAAGCGTGGTTGGTACCGTTAGACTCAGAATTAAATTTTTTATCTTCTGTAAAATTTTGAAAATTTTATGAAAATAAAAAATATTTTTTCTAAAATAATAATTCATTATTTCTTGTTTAAAATGCATCTGGTGTTGCATGATTAAGTTTCTGGGGCTGAATTTTTATTGTAGACTACTGTTATGGTTTACTGTTTACTGGTATAATCGTAGCATTTTACCAGATTTTGGAATATTTATTTCTAATTTTATGTGTGTTTATTAGTTATTTAAAATTTCAGAAAAATTCCAGAAAAATTAAGGATGATGTACATTCTGTTATGGCATAATTTGGATATTTAATAGAGCATATTATTTTTTTAGAGTTTCTAATATGTTGTAATTAGAATAGCATGATTAGTTTTTTATTTATTTATTTGAATTTCATTATTAAATGAATATAGCATGAGTTATTTGTAAATTTACATTAAGATGCTATTGTATGGAATTTATCATGCTTTGACATGCCATAGTCAGTGGGAGGTTGTTCGGTTGAGAGAAATATTTGTAGATTTACTCCCGAAAACCAATATTTTGCGCATAAATTAAATTAAATTTTGGATAATTGTCACCTGTGGCGTAAGAGATGATTACGAGCATAGCGGATTTTCGATCTTGCGACTTGTGTAATATTGTCACTATTTAATTTAGATTTTCGCAGCAAAATTATATTATGCTAATCAAAATTAATCCCAATACGAATTTTTCTCTAAATTGACTTAGCTTATGGAAGTTATTTGGTTAACCTAGACTTAGTAGAGATGTTCAAATGTGAACAATGTAATCCTATTCTTTAGATGAGCAAAAGTCTTGAAGACTTAAGGTCAGACCTTAATTGAGCCAAAGTAAGGAAACATGACTCAAAGTCGCCGTGTTTTTGTTGCCCTATTTGGCATAATAAAACTAATGTGTGCACTATGGTTAGTGGCACGCTACGTAGTTTTGGTTGGCGAGTTTTAGAGTTATGAAATTAGTAAGCCCTCAATAGATCTGTATATGATCTTGACTATTGAGCTGCGCGGATTGACTTTGTAATTTGACTTGTAAATAATGTTATATCATTGGATGAAGTAACATTCAAGAGTCACGTCATCCAAGAAATACGAGCTTAAATAAATTAGTCATTAAGTGTAAGACGAGTAGCCAATATGAGTAGTGTTTTGCTCTCTACCCAATTATTGGCAGTGGATGGAGCAAAATTTTATGCACTATAATAGTGTGCATTGAAATATCACGTGAAGTGAAAAGATTAGCGCTTAGTGGCTGCAAAATCTATTAGCATTGCCAACTTGTCTAAGTCTGGACACTTACTGCTCCTTCTTGTGGATAGTAGAATTAATTGCAAGTAACTATGAAGCGAGAAATAGATATGGCAAGAGGAGTATCGTCATCTTTCAACTAGATGTATTAAAGTGTATGGAGAATAAAATTGACTTGAAGGTGCAGGGGATTAGCACTTACTAGTTAAATTTGCGACTTAGGCGCACTTGATATCTCCATGACATCCTTTTATGATCTAGTGAATATGAATTAGTCGTGAGTCATTACCTAGTTGGGCCTAAACCTTTAAAACTTGTCTTCGAGAACTCACACATTAAGATGATTGGAATTAGTTTATGACATTGGTCATGAACCAGTGGCTTATTATACTTAATCGCATTAATGAGATGATGACACGATGTTTGAGTAGGCCTTCTCGGGCCCACTTGCTTATGACATCCGGCTCTCATGTGAATGTGTAACTTTGTTCGCAATGGTTGCGCACAAGTAAGTAGGAAAGCCATAGAAGGTCATTTGTATTGGCGTATTTAATCCACTATGATATTTGTGACTAGATATGTGTGAGGGTATGATAGCTAAGCCTCAATCTCGACACATTTATAGATTACGATACGCATCTGAGTCAAGACTATTTGATCTTCCATAAGTCAAAAGTTTTGAGATGTTTTTTTGACATTGCACATATGAGGTTGAGATCAATTAGATAAGAGCTTTTGTGCTTTTAGTTTTGACCAAGGTGGCGAGTATCTATTTGAGTTATTTTTAAAAAGCTCTGTGAAGAGAGATGAATGCATAGAAAATTGATTATTCCTAATACTAAATAACACAATGGTTGAGTAGAGATAAGGAATTAAGTATTGTTAATATTAGGTGGATAATGGCACAAAATGTTTCCCAATTGGGAATTGCACTAGTTTGTTGCCTATATCCCTAACTAAGTGCCCTCCATATCAAATTTTACACTCCATTTTGAGTAACGGGTTAGCAGAGAGCCATCTATGGGCAATCTGTAACTGTTAAGCAGCTTATCTTTATTCTACTTCTCATAAGATTGCGAAGTTAAGACCTAGGGTTCTATAGTGCATCATTGTATGCTGTCTTGTAAACACAAAGGGTCGTGTGGCGCATTATTGTATGAGGTCATTCAAACCCTCTAGGTCATGTGCATATAGGTAAGCATCTTTGTAGTAGTGTAACTAAGTCACATAAAGTTTTCTTAGTAAAGGTGACGTGAATAGAGTTTTGGAACTCTATAAGATAGAGAATTGTAAGCATAGCGCTTTATGTAGCCTAGTTGAGAATGGAAAGAAATTTCCAATATCCTAGGGACAGTGGGAGCGATGTGCCTACTAATGGATTACTCCATTAGAGAAGAATACTCTACATTCTTAGTTGCGTGGTAGCGAATGTGAAAATTTTCCACGTCATCACTGAGTGATTGAGAGGGAAACATTCATGATTGCTTCGCAAGATGATAAAGAGCCTAGGATAATGCCTAAGGCTCCAGTCCCCTATTTTTAGAAAGTGGATTAATGTGGCGCAGTTTAAGACAAAGTCTTTGAGGATTAACCATTTTTATAATTTGGTTGACTTTTCGTTATAACGCAAAACTGTTATAAAATTATGCGTAATTTGAATAGTCATTGTTGAGGCATAAGGCTCGCTAGATATCGAAAGGTCGCACCATTGAGGAAAGTGTAGACCATGAGAAGACTTCCTCCTGGGGAGTGAGGTTATTTTGACTTAGGTTATGATTGACATAAGTTTGGAACATTGATTTGTAGACATTGTGACCCAACTTTCTCGTTAAAGAATTGGATAAGTAGATCCGTAGGGATTTACCTTCTGCTTTTCTTTGAGGATTAACCATTTCTATAATTTGGTTGACTTTCCATTATGACGCAAAATTGTTCTAAAGTTATGCGTAATTTGGATAGTCATTGTTAAGGCATAAGGCTCGCTAGATACCGAATGGTCGCACCATTGAGGAAAGTGTAGACCATGAGAAGACTTCCTTCTGGGGAGTGAGGTTATTTTGACTTAGGTTATGATTGACATAAGTTTGGAACATTGATTTGTAAACATTGTGACCCAACTTTCTCGTTAAAGAATTGGATAAGTAGATCCGTAGGGATTTACCTTCTGCTTTTATGGTGAAAAGTTAGGAGCGCAAAAATTTTTATAAAATGTTATGTGATATGTGTTATTTTTTGATTGATTTAATTCTAGTGTTATTTCAAGAATTTAAATAGAGTTTTATAAAGTTTGTCAATCTTAGATTTGTGGGCATATTTGGTTGTGTTTTTGTTTTTGTTTTTGTTTTTGTTGTTTGTTTGTGTGTATTTTTAAAAACTAAAAACAAATGGAAAATTTGAACATATCCATCATTTTTCTTTTTCTTTATTGTGTAAAATATTACCTAGGGTGGGCAGTCCTCTGTTTTAGATATGATGGACATGGGTGATGTAATTTATATGCTCGGATGTACGATCCTTAGGGATTGTTTTGGGAGAATTCCTATTTTGTCTTCGATGACTTACATAAGGAATATCTTAGAACGATTCTAGATGCAAAATTGCAAACCCATTGACTTACCTATCGGTAAAAGCCAGAGCCTTAGCTATTGAGTGAATCCTCGAATTGTCTTTGGGAGAAACAGATGACCTATATTCCTTGATATTTTCTTTGTTGTTGGAGCCTAAAGTACGCTATGTGGGCGTATTCGGCATGATAAGTGTTATCTTTGGTAAATGGTCAACTGAGTTGTTTAGACATTGACCTTGCTCATTAGACTATGTATAAAATGCTTTACTAGTAGTATATTAATTTGCTCCATGTAAGATTCAATTCGCTAGTTGGGCGCATCTGCGCTAGTTGGGCGCATTAAGAATGAATGCAAATTGGTCACCAAAATATCTTTAGAGAGGTTATTGCGCAAGAGGTAGTGATCTTAAATTACTTCATGTGAGGCACACATGGTGGATTCCGTTGTATATACTTATCGCAAAAGGTGCTGATAAGGCTTATGTTTGAAATCTATAATTGCGCAAGCTGTGGTCATTTTTTTTAAATCGATCACTTATTTTGAGGTGATGGGATGTTGACACTATTATGGTTTGTGTCATAATGATTAACAGATGATGATGATGTCAGCAGGCAAGATTGGCTCACTCACACGAGCAATCGCCCTTGGCGCTTGGGAGCGAGCAAGGATGAGACTAGTGATTTATTTTTATTTGGAGCCAAGAGAGGCTTAAATAATCCACTGTGCATGTCGCCTTGGTTACAACCAAGATGAGGTCGTGTTAAGGACCAAACATGGATGTTAGTACCCACTTTTCATGTTGTGCCTGTTATGATTAGCCAGATGCGAGATCTCATTTGGCGCTTGGAAGGCAAGCAAATAGAGAATTCGGGTTAGGCACTAGAAAACGACTAGACTAATATATGTACGGTGTATCGAGTATGATGTCACTCTTTATGAAAGAGTTACGTCATCGTAGCATGTGTTCATACTATATGTGCTTGGCGACCGAGTAATGAGGTGAGAGAATGGATCCCTATTTCCTCACCGTGTGAGTCTTACGTGTCATTACTGATATGACTTTCATTTATGTACCGTTTTGTGACTTTTGACTATGTCATAAGGTAAGGGGTTGATGTTCTGCTACTTTGGTATGTTGCCTACGGTCATGTATGATTCGGTCTTAAGAGACATCAATGGGAAAGCAGTCAATCCTAAACTAAATGGCATGAGGGCAAAGGGAAGATCATCTAGTATTACACCATTGTTGTATATTCACTGCCGGCAACTCACATCGCTCTGTATGAGAGGCGGATTGAGTATGAATATATTGCAAAAATTGAGAGGGTCAAACATGCTCTTTTTTGAGGCATTAGAGATGTTTTTTTTTTTGGACCGGTGTAATTAGATGGGTCTGGGGTATATGAGACACTATTTCTGTTCTTTTTGGGTTGATGTCTTGGCTCAGTTTGAGTTTCTAGTATAGAGCTCCCACATGCAGGTGTTCTCAACAGTCGCACGATACATTGGCTAGTATGATTTTTTTTTTTTTTTTGGAGAGATTGAGATAAGAGATGTGGCAGTGTTATGCCAACTCATGTGCGAGTGGGAGTTGTTAGAAATTGGGCGCCCATGTGGCATGACCCTCTGAACCTGAACCTTTTGAACCTTATCCATATAAGTTTGAATTTGAATTCAAAACTTATTTGAATAACCATTCAGGATATCTATATCTATCATATCAATAGATATGGATAGATGGATAGATTGATATATATGTGGTTATATATCATATTATATGGTTAATCTATGAGATACGTATATCAGATATACGTTATGTGATTTTTACCCATAACCATTTTTTCCAGACTCTCTCTCTGACTCTCTTCCATAAAACAACGATCAAGTCATTTTGCACTGTGACTTGTGTGGGTGATACTCATTTTGTAGTATCACTCCACTGCTGGGTTCGTTGTTCAGATTTTGGAAGCACGTAATTTACCCACGAGGTTCTTCGCTACAAGGTATGATTCTGATATTTTTTCCCGCTGAAATATAATACTTTGATTTACACTATACATCTCTAAAAAACTAGTCTAACCTTGAAGAAGGTGGAGATTAGTACACAAATTTTTTCCACACAAAGGTCAGTAATCACAAAATGAGAAATAAAATCTTGAGCTTATATGACAATAATGATTAGGAGAAGAAGCTTGAGTTGAGCAGCCAATGAAAAAAAAGAAGAGATGATCATAAAGTTTTATAAAGAATTGCTGGGCAAGAAATTTGAAGATAAAGCAGGATATGCTAGAAGCAGACTTTCTGCAGAAATTCAAACCAAAATACCTAAAGATGTGAACTCCTTTATTTAGATTTTAATGTCTAAAACTTACTCCAGTTTTTTTGAAACACCATATAAATTATCGGAAAATGTTTGGAACCTCTTTTTTTTGAAGACCCTCATAATCCCTTTAGATCTGAACCATTGATATATGTATATGTGTGAGGCCCACACCATTAATGGTGAAGTTCCAAAGGGGATTGTGGGAGGCTCCAAAAAAAGAAGTCTCTATCATTGTTGTTAGTTATCTGCCCAAATAACATAAGATTATATACTTACATGGTAAATCACAAATTAATTGACACACACGGTCGGTTATGTGGTTATTTCGCACGAGAAATTTTTGTACGCGGATAGGGTATATGTCATGTGGTACCTTTTACTATTGTGCTTGGTTTTGACAGTATGGTCTACTACATTTATGTTGAGTGTTTGGGGAACAATAGTGAGCATATACATTTATGATTAGTGAAAGATAGTATCACGTGGTACCCTATTAGCATACAAAAATTTCCCATTTCGCACCCATACGATAATTTCTACTCAAAGAAGTAATTATGTTGTCTTCACATAAAATTATATTAGTTGTGGGTCTTCCCAATTGACTTTCATCTTCTCCATTCTATACATATAATAGAGAATTTTTATTATATATTTAGAAAAATTTTATTACATATCTAATAAATATGAAATAAAAGTATAAATTTATAATTATTTTAAATTAGAAAAGATTATTACACCCACTATTGCATAATGTAATGAAATTTTACCATTATAAATATATAACAGAAAGGATCACAATGCTTGCTGAATAACCATAGGTAGGGTTATGTAAAATTTCACTCAATCAGTTAAAATCGCATAAATTTGTACTGTTCTATTAAATTTTAAATTTTATAATTCACATTTGAAACTGCGCTGCTCCGCTCCACTATAGTTAATACATATATATTTTTCAACTTCTAATGAAATATCAAAATAAAAATGAATATGAAAGAAATTTAAAATGTGAAATTTGTTACAAATTAGTAATTATATATATAAAAAATATTATTTAAAATTAGTTTTTGTTATATATTTAAAAAATATTATGTAAAATAGTGTTATATATTATGAAAATACTTGATAATTAGTTAAAAATATTCTTCAATCTATCAATCTAAGCCGCTCAAATCATGATTTGATTATTTGTCAATTTAACATTTTTATTTATAAATTAATTTTAAACCGCTTAAATTGCACCACGCATTCTCCTACTGTCAAGTATATTTTTATAACAATTACAACATCGCTACATCTACCGAATTTATTTAATTCAAAGATTAATATTTGAGAGTACTAAAAAAGAAGCATTAGGGGAAGCAGGCTCCCCCTTAATGTAATGGTTGTCTCTTATAATTTTTTTTTTTTTTTTAACATTTTTCAATTCATTAAAGCTGTCAGGGGTTTTTTTAGTGGCCTCAGTCAATTCTCTATTCCAAATTCATCTAAATAAATATCATCTCGGGGAGAGTCACCCACAAATTCATTAATCTAATAATTATTGTCATTATTCTGGTTGATTTCTAGCCCCAAAAATAAAGGTGTTATTCCCATTCCTATTCCTATTCCTATTCCGGGGACTGAATTCTGGTTTCCAATCGATTCTTCCTTCCTTGGCTTTCAGAGACTTACGTTTTGGTAATTAATCCTTTCTCGTTTCCATTCTCACTCTCTGCCTGCCATATAGTTTTTATTTTAGTAGAATTAATTGTTTCTTCAACCCTCCTTGAAGGTCTCATCATACTTCGATTGTTCGCTACACATCGCCATGGATGAGGGCTTTTTCTGTTGACAATGAACCAGATAACAATTGAAGTCAAAAAACGAAAAACCAACCAATTACACACACTTCTTTTGGTTTGAGTGATTGGGAGAGAAAATAAATGAAATGGAGAGAAATAGATTTCAATCACTTGTTTGGATTCTCTTCTCAAATAGGAGAGAAATGGAAAGAAATACAATTCTGTCATCACTCTTATTTTCAATCTTTAGGAGAGAAATGAAACTAACCAAATATTATTTTGTTGTAATATCAAAACTACCTTTAGATATAGGACAAATAAAAAGACTAACACCTATAAAAAGTTAATTTATTCAGTAATATAACCTTATATCATTTCTTTTCTTTGATAGAAGAGAAATCATAATATTTTCTTTTCTGTCTAAGTCACCAAACATAGTAGGATGTGTGAATTTTTCTTTGTTAATTTCAAAATTTAAACTACAATTTATTAATACATAATCAGGTTGATTATTTGCTTGATTGTTTATAGATTGATGTAGAAGGTGATATATTGTACTCTTTTTATTTTTGTGTGAATTAACTCCATTAATTGTATATTGGGTGGCAGGGATGGATGGAAATTGTGGTGAAATTAGAAAAGAGAGTATAGAAGAGTGTTGGGAGTAAGGATTTGATAATGTCCATGGTTCTTGATTTCATAATGTCCTTAGTGTGTTTGTTTATTTTAAATGACATTCAGTTAGATGGGTCATTCCTGTGTCTCTTTAAGGTTGTGTTTAAATCATGAATTTGAGTAGAGATTTGGAAAAGAAAAGGAAAAATGTGATGCAAATGCAAATGAAACATAAGTCAATTTTTTTCTCCATTTCCCTTTCCAAACTCTTGTACAAATCTATGATCCAAATACAACGTAAAGGAATGACATGATTTCACCATTTTTTGGTAGTTCGCACGTTCCTATGCTTTCTATCGCTTGTGCTTGCTTTTCACTCTCAGGACAACGGTCTCTTTCTTCTAATAAAGGGAAGCAATTTGCGTGCCTCTAAAGTAAAGAAAAGTTTAATAAACACACAAACACAATGCAAGGTATTGCATAAATAAGACTGTTGAAAATATTTCCTCTTTTGAGTAATGGACTGTCATCTCCATATTAGACTGAAACAATTCGGAAGTTCTAAGACATGTTGATATGGACAGTCATCTCCATATTAAAGAACACTTGTAATTGGCTAGATGATCGTGTGATTTTTGGTTATCCCTTTATTGAATTAGAAAAATTAAAAAATCCTAGTACCTGGTCGGGCTCATATGTTACTTTATATGAGAATTGTGATAGCTGGTGAACATTTTATATCTCACATATATTTGTACTTTGAAAAAAAGATGCAACATCCTATAATTTACATTATATAATCTGGATGTATATATATATATATATATATCTTCCGAATAAGCCTTTCCAAAAGTAATAAGGCATTTGTCAAAAATGAATTCTTAATTGCTGTATGATTTTATTATTTTTGTACTATTGAACTATACAGTATGCTGTCATAGTAAGACATGGTTGAATGTTAAAATCTTTGGAAAATTTGATTTTATTTCAAACTACTTGTCTATGTGCATATCGTGAACATGCTCTGAGTCTTTACACCTTCGTTATGTCTTCCTTTATATGTGCATCTGTGTATGCATGGCCCGAGGTGGGGATTGGGCAACATAGGTTGTTTGTGTCCAATTCCCCTTAACTAAACTTACAAGCTCTTCTCTATGTGGTTTAAATACTTTTCTGCTGAAGATGAGTTTCACTTGTTCAAAATTAAAAATTGCCTTGACATACAACGTTGTAGGGACCTGACTTCATTTATTATATTGTTTCTTTATCTGTATTTCAGTGTTTGTATGTTGGCCCAAGATTTATGGCAATTGTTATTATTCATGATCAACTTATATTGTCTGTGAAAGAGGTTGACCTTGAAGGCTAAAATAGTCAGCTGGCCAAAATAATTTGAAGTTGAAACTCGATCCATTCCATAACTCTAGTCCAGAGATTTAGAGGTGGTGAAACGGATTATATAAAAAGGTTGTGTGGAGGAGAGACAATGATGTGTGATTGAGTAGGGATTACTTTTCCACAAGTAGTGAGCACGGGATAAATACATTGGCAACATCAACAATAGACTTATAGGGCTGGATTTAGTGGGATTTTGTGGCTGCAAAGGTATTAAAAATATAGGAGTTTAAGGGTTTGTAAAAAGGTAGGGTTTTGGAAATGAAAACACAAATGTTTAGTGGCTATTGGGTGGCTGTTCTCAGTACTGTGAACCAAAGAGAAGTATTGGAAGAAGAAGGAAGAGAAAGAGGTGTTTCACCCTCACAAGGGTTAGGCCAATCACACACAAACACAATCTCAAATTCTCATAACATCAACTATTCTATTGAATCATTGAGATTATACATATCTTTATAGGCTAAAGACTCTCCTAATTCTAGAAGGACTAAAACTTAAATTTAGAAACTAAAAGTATTTGGCAACTACTAATATTGTAGACCAACTATGATGTCTAATTCTACCTCAATCATAATAGGAAACTTTAATGACTTATAATTCTATTTCAATATCAAAATAGGAATTTTGCTTTTTTGACCACTAAAGATTATTCTAGACATAATAAAACATATATAATGACCCAATTTAATAACTTGGCCCAAAATAAAACCCATGGGTAACCCTACAACCCATGTCCGGCAATGTTGAAATTACCATAATACCCTTAACTACTAAAACCTATTATAATGATATAGAGACTCAAAATTATTCCAAATCTTCAATTCTTGATGCCCTAAATTGTACTTCATGTGAAATTCCAGATTTGCTCTTTTTCTTCTTTCCATGATTTTCATCAGTAAATGGAAGGAAAAGATTCCCATGCAAATGGCAACTTGTCAGCGGAGTTTGAAGGTGAATTGGAAGGAAGGCAGCACTGTGAATCTTTTGAAATGTCGCAGGTCCCAAGGACAGATGGTTTGGGTGGGCCTTTCATGATGCCCCTCTTACCAGCTCCAAATGTGGATCAGTTTAATTCAAAGGCATCTGTTGTCTTGACTGGAACAGCTGCAAGAGGGGGAACTGGGCCAGCTGTTGGAGCTGTGGACATTGGAGTCGGCAAATCTGCATATTTTTTTCGGGTTGCTCTGCCTGGGGTCAGGAAGGATCCAGGTTTGTTGTTCTCCCCCCCTTTAATGATTTTTCTATATAAATGTTTGTACTATTTCTTAACAACAAGGCAACTCCTTAGGTTACATAGGATTAAAAACCCAAATTTCTCTGCATTGCATACTATAATAGAACTGTGTTAGAGACGTTCAATTCAAGCTAAGGATGAGAATCCGATTTAAGGATTCCAAAACATTGGGTTGCACTTTGTGTTTTTGTATTTTCTTACAGAAGTATTTGTGTCGCTGAAGTATCCATATCTCTACTTAATTTGATTAATCAAAGGCCATTTCGTTAGTCAAATTAAGTAGAGATATGAATCTATTTAATTTGACTAACGAAATGGCCTTTGATAGGGCAGGGCCGAGTGGAGAAGAAGGATTCATGTAGCCGACCCCATTTGATGGGACTTAAGGCTTGGTTTGGTTTGATTTGGTTACATAATCGGTTTTGGTTATATTTTAACACCCTTGAGTAACTCCATGAGTTTTAAGAAGTACTAAATAATATATTATAGAGATATATCATTACCCTAGAGTTACCTATATGACATATGAGTGGGGTACTAAAATGCATTTAAATAGGCATCAGAAGGCTAGGAATTTGTGTTCATGTTGTAAACTGATGTGTGTATTCAAGATGGTGTGGCCATATGTTTTTTCCGTCATATGACTTTTTCTCACTCATGTTATATGTAAATATAACACAAGCAACAATTTGCTGAAGTTCTTTGGAATATTGCTCGTGTAACAGTTTATAAATATTTATCTCTCCTCAATGAGATTTTGGGAATGCCTTACTACATTTGCATTCACACAATAGTTTTTTTTTTAAATGAAAAAACAGAATTGTCTTCTACCCATGGTCAACTCACATATTGAACTCGTTTTATTCTCAATGTCTAAATTCTTAAAATAAAATATGTAAATGATTTTTATTTGATCTTGGGACAAACAAGGAGCTATTCCTATGACCTCTGCATTTGCGACTGCAAGCTTTGCAAATAATGGGCAGTTGAATCCTAGGTGTAAGCCACCATAAGTTGTTGCACCAAGTCACGTATTCAAAGAGGTGTGATCTACTCTTAACGACAATGAATACACATGACTTTACCAATATGGTTTTTATTTTTTTGTCCTTCCCCTGTAATTCTTCATTGTTCAATTATTACAATTATCTATAGGATTTCATCTAATTTATATTACTCCCTCCGTCCCAAAATATTAGTCCCTTATTTCATTTTTCATTGTCCCAAAATATTAGTCCCTTTTCAAAAATCAAGTACAAAAATAATATAAATTTCTCATTTTGCCCTTTCTTTTAAATTCATTAACAACATAAAAAGTACAATTATGATATTGATATTTCTCAAAAAATGTACTATCAAAGAGTAATTTTGGAAAATCAATTTTTTTAAAGTGCAATAATTGTACTACCAAAAAAAATTAGATTCTCCAAAAGGAACCATTATTTTGGAATGGAGGGGGTAGTTGTTTTATTTCTTTTTTTTAGTAATAATTCAAACTGCTGTTTTGCTGCAATATGCATTATAGATGGAGGAAATTAGGGACAGATCCAAGATTATCACTATGGGGGTCCAAAAGTATGTTTGGGGGTGTAAACCCCTATAATTTTAAATTATTTTAAATTTTCTAGAATACTATATGATATTTTTCAAATTTTTAGGGGCCCCTAAATCCATCCTTGGAGGAAATCGGTGCATGACTGGGGACCAATTCAATGTAAAGCTATTGCGACCAATGCATGTTGCTGTAGCAATATAATTCTTACAAGAGTTTTTATCTTAGATAACGTGTTTCCCTTTCTTTAAATAATTGCCCAGTCCTAGAAGTTTTGAAAACTTAAGATTGATTGCCTATGAGGCATGCAAGACCTCTCCTGCAACATAAACCTACACGTGCCGAACAAGTTGTCCAGGCAAACCAAATCTGGGCCTGATACTTATGCACGTAAAGGACCATATACACATTATTTTATGCGGTGTGCAACTGCATGTTATAGAGAACACCTATACATCTTGTAAAGGATCTTACAATTCACAAAATTACATGTTTGTCAACCACATCATATGGTAGAAGGTGGGTCTAGAGTGATATGAAACACTGACACTTCAACATGGGTGCCATGTCCGTGTCGGACATTATGGAACAAGCGTGTCCACATGTTGGACACGCCATGTGGCTTGTCAATTTTTTAAATTACTATTTTTTTTTTTTTTTTTGCGTGACACTTTGGGGGACACTTCACGAACGTTTCTAGTGTTTGAACACGTCTCAGGACAGCTTTGGGAAGTTTTTTTTTTTTTTTTTTAAAAAAGATGATTTGACTAAGGTAAAATATATGAATATAAAGAGGAACGAAAGTGGAAAAATAAAAATAGACCCACATATACATTGATGCGTCTTATTTCTTTGTGTCCTAAATTTAAATTCATATGCATAGTAAATAAAAATATATAAAAAAATTATTTTTTTGCCGTACTTTGCCATGTCCATATACGTTTTTTTTTTTTCCCTTCTTTCAATTTTTCCGTGTCTTGTGTCCATGTCTGTGTCCATGCTTCTTTGGGCATGTTTGATTGGGTGGATTAGAGCATGAGATTGGGATTATTAATCCGTGGGCCCAATTATCCTATGTTTGTTTTAACATTTTGGTTTAGGATTATTAATCCAATGGATAATTAATCTAACAAATTTATAGGATTATTAGTAATGGGGTAGGGGTGGGATTATTAATCCAATGGATATTAATCCAATTGGATAGTGAATATCATACTAATTTAATAGGATTATTAATACTTCACTATTAGTCTTGTGAATAAAAAATGACCTTTAAGTCTAAAGCATGCTTATGAAAGGAACTTGGTTGACCCTATTGAACATTGCTTTGTTTTTGTTTTGGGTAAATTACACTTTACACCCTGTATTTTGTACCAAATCTCACTTTGGTCCCTACACATGAAATCATGATAGTTAACCCTCTGCACTTTTTTTCAAATCTCAGTTTGGTCCCTATACATGAAATCGTGACAGTCAATCCCCTGTAATTCTACTCAAATCCCATTTTAATCCCTACACAAGTGTCAATATCCCTCTTCTGTATCTTCATTTTTAAATCTTTAATAAAATCCAGTAATGTGACAAAAATGTGACTACGAAATGAAGGTAAGAGAGGAAAAGCATTTATGTTTCCCACCAATATACTTTGTTTTACGTGATAAGCACATGAAACTTATATAATACTATATATATATATGTTCGTATGGTAAAAAATGGGACAAAAAAGCAAGAAAGTAGAGCTTTTGAAATAAATAAAAAATGCAACAAAGAAATCAAAGAGAAAGAAAGATGAATAGACAGAAGACTGTATTACCGTGAGAAATAGAGTTTTGTGATTTCAATTTATGCAAAACCTTAGTTCATTTTCTTAATTGTTCACAACTTGCGTTTTGTTTTAGCCTAATATAGTTATATTTTGATGTAAATTTTGGGATAAAGTGTGTATTAGTAGAAAATATAGATGATTTTCCTTTCTTACCCTCACGTCGTAATCACATTCTTATCACATGACTAGATTTTGCTATAGATTTAAACAATTAAATAATAGAAATGGGACGTTGACACTTGTGTAGGGACAAAAGTGAGATTTACAGGGGATTGACTGTAACAATTTCATGTGCAGGGATTAAAGTGGAATTTGACCAAAAGTGCAGGGAATTGATTCTCATGATTTCATATGTAGGGATTAAAATGAGATTTGGTGCAAAGTGTAATTTACCCTTTTGTTTTGGTTTGTTTTGTTCTTTGAAGAGGGTGGTAAGAACACTATGCTGCACCACATGGGCAAATATAAAGTAAAAAATGGTCTTTTAATGGATCTGCATTGTTGGAAATTATGGTGATTACCAATTAGTTATATAGGTATTTTTTGGATGGTGGGCAATATCTAGATAACCTTTGTAAGAGGATAATCATGAGAGCTTGTTGTGGTCAGCTAGTTTCCTAAAATTTTTAATTGGAAACTATAAATAAGATAGCTTGAAATAATTTGCTCAGAACATAATTGGTTCAAATAATATTATTGGTAGATCCCATCAATAATTTTCAGATATTGAATAGAAGTGCTCGAGTTATGGCATTTGGATTTGGAGTCAATACATGTAGTTAATAACAGTGAACCATTGTTTTGCTTCAAGAAACCTGTGAACATATGATTTTCTATTTGTATTCCTTTTGAGTTAAAAACAGAATGCATCTTACATTTG
The DNA here is from genome assembly GCF_004153795.1 of Camellia sinensis. Lineage (NCBI taxonomy): Eukaryota > Viridiplantae > Streptophyta > Magnoliopsida > Ericales > Theaceae > Camellia > Camellia sinensis. The sequence goes on from NW_021024888.1 coordinate 2,915,962, forward strand.
GGATGGTTTAATTCTTTTTCATCTGACTGATAACGTTTGTTGCTGCAGGTCAGTTCAGCTGTGCGATTGAATGTGATGGAAAGGTCCACTTACGAGGTGTGACAACGACAGGTGGAAGAACTGTTTTTAGACATTCTCGTGTTTATGAAATGAAATTCCAGCAACAATGCCCACCCGGACCATTCACACTTTCTTTCAGTCTGCCAGGACCTGTTGATCCAAGGCTTTTTTCACCCATCTTCAAATCTGATGGAATTCTTGAAGCTATCGTCATGAAATATGAGTAATACATCATGTTAGGTATATGTTGGTTGAGTCTGTAGCCCGATGTTGTTAGAGCATAACCTAGTTAAACACTATGGCATACGTCTCTCTCTCTCTCTGTGATCTGGGTGAACTACAATGTGGTGTTTTAGAAAGTTGGTAAAAAGCTGATTTTTTGACTTTTTGGATTTTTTGGTGACTTTTTTGGCAAAAAAACTGGTTTTTTTTTGGCTGAAAAAAGTTAAAAAGCCAAAAAGCTGATTTTTTTAGTTTCTTCCCAAAGTGCCCAAATGTGGTTGCTGTCTTGACAGCCCATTTCAAAAAAACATCTGAGATGTGTACATATTGTGTATGCTGCTTGATCTTATGAATGGTGTTCATATTTTATGCAGATGATCTGTATATTGTAACATGCATGGATGCTGAATTTTGGAGGTTTATTGTATACAAATTTCCTGATTCAACTTCCATTAAATTGACAGGAAATGTCTCGATAGCATTTCTTATGATGTTTAGTTGTTGAAAGAAATTTCAGCACCCCAACCTCTCTCTATCTATACAAATTAATTTATTTGATGAGATAAAAAAGTCAGTTTGTGTCGGCTAAAATTTTACATGATATATGGATCATGAATTTTATTTTTTCAGGCAACATTTTCCAAAATTTCCAACCAACCATTGAAATACAGATGATGTGGAAACAAAGCAATACTGGCATTAGAAAAACCACTTTGCTAGACCCATATGAAGATGATTTTTTTTTACGACGATATGAAAATGATTTATGGGTTAAACAAATAAATAGTATATATTTATTTCTCTGAGTCAAGTCAATTTATCATTTTTTTCTCAAAAAAAAAAAAAAAGAAAAAGAAAAGTAAAAGTCAATTTATCATTTGAATTTGAAATACTAAAAATATCCTATTTTAGAAGTGTGACAGTTCTGTCATATTTTTTACTTTTTTTTAAAATCTTAATTTTACCCTCTCAAATCTATTATATTTTTTTGAAAGTTATAAAAAGTTTTATATGAACCAACCATCTCTTTGTTTTTGAAGTTGAACACTCAAAAACGATATATCTATTTTCAAGAGTCCTATATAAATATAAATAAACCATCTCCCTTCTTATCATAAATAAATAAATAAATAATATAAAAAAAAAAACTCATATCCCTATTTTTTACATTGATGATGATTGAAAAACATAAAATAATTACTCTTTCTTATTTTCTGTGTCTGCTTCTATATTGATATACATAATATTTACAATTGTTCACTATGGATCATATTGTTGTGAATAATTTTGGCTGAATCTTAAAGTTGTATGCATTTGTTCAAATTTAGATAGAGGAAAGCATATACGTTTTTAAAATAATTTGTCCTACATCTCAAAAAATCGTAGGTTATCTTCATACAATTTCTTTTTGTTTAGATTAGATTTTTTGAACTGTAATATTTTACATGATACTTTAATAACCAAAGTACGATATCAAAATTCTAAACAATAACCACTTCTATTGGTTTCATTTTTTAGATATGCTTTCTAGTTTTTTATTTTTCATATTTTCGGTTTTCATTTTTCATATTTTCTCAGTTTTGGTGATTAAAGATATTAAAATCTCTTCATATTTTATATTTAAATTATACTTTTACATAAATATTTAATATTTAATAATCTAAATAGAATTAAAAATAAAATATTGGTAAAAAAATAGTAGTAGTAGTAGTAGTAGTAGTAGTAGTAGTAGTAGTAGTAGTAGTAGTAGTAGTAGTATTATTATTAGTAGTAGTAGTAGTAGTAGTAGTAGTAGTAGTAGTAGTATTATGATTATTATTGTTTAATATTAATAAAAAAAATTTAACAAATTATTTTCTAAGTGTATTTAGATTAAGTGAATCTAAATCTAATAATAAAATAAAAAATAAAAAAGTATCATTAAATTAAGTAAATCTAAACAGAAAGCTCTATTTTCTTACCTCTTTGTCCTAATTTTCAATATATGAACACACATTCACATACACATAGATATTATATAACTTTCACATGCTTATCACGTAGGACAAAGTATATATTGGTGAGAAATGAGAATGATTTTTCCTTCTTGTCCAAATTTTGAAGTTACTTGTGAATTCTGTTAAAAACTTAAATAATAGAGTAATAGAAGGGGTAAGTTAACACTTGATTAGACATACAAGAGGTTGACTGTCATTATTTCATATATGAGAACCAAAGTGAGATTTGACCAAAAGTGCAGGGGTTAACTGCCACAATTTTATGTACATGGACCAAAGTGAGATTTGGTGCAAAGTGTAATTTATATAGCTATATTTGTTAGGAAAAAATTACAGAATTGTGTATTGTTTTTCTATCAAATTATTTTCAATACATACATATATATATACACACACACACACACACACACATGTCATACAGACAAGTGTCCACAACAAACACTTTCAATAATGAATCAAGACTTTGCAAAACACCTCCATCATGATAATAACTATACCTTTTTTTTTCCCTTCACAAAAAAAAAAAAAAAAAAATAAAAAAAAAATCACGAGGCAAAATAGATTTTGAAATTCATAACAATAAGATATCATCTCAAACTCTTACTCATCAAAACATTTTTATTGCAATGAGTTGTAATGGTGAGAAAGAATAAAAACAAGAAAATGGTGGGAAAAAAAAAACTATAGAAGATCTATTACAATATACTCTCCAAGCAAAGTTAGACGAGTTAAAACAGAAATTATTCTATCTGTTGTGAAATTCAAGAAAAACAATGTACATCATGCATATATTTTAGTCAAATTACAAGAAAAAATAAATGATACCCAAATATTATCGTAGCAACTCAATAATGCAGAAAGTAAGTACATTAAATAAAAAGTTTCGATTAATTTTTGTTATATGCTGATTACTAACGGATAATATAATAAATTATATAATTTGATAGTTTCATGAAAATGACCATGCACACACTTATAAGTATGTATCTATAAATATTGTAAAAACAATTATGAAATTCTTATATCGATCGAAATATTAAGGTACAATATTATTTCATTTTCTTAAAAAAATTATTTCACATTTTCTACATAAATGAAAATATACTAATGACTAATGTCATAATTCTATCATGCAAGATATTCGTGAGACATGAAATGAGACTCAACAACTCTTGATGTATAAAGATATATTACATATTGATATTAATCCATTCTTATACCAATAATATACAATAGTGAGTTTAATAAATTTGTACTATGAAATAAAATTGTGTAATTGTGCAATTAATTTTATACCTTCAATTGTATTACAGGTACGGATATGAAAAATTGAAGTGAAAAGTTGATAGAAAAATATTTGTATAATACTACATATTTAAAGACTTGTTTATTGTTTATTGTTTAAAATAAGATTGTGATATTAACAATCTAGGTAAAAATTAATATTTATGTTTATAAAATTTCTCATTTATCATTTAAACTCTTCAGCTGAGTATGTATTCATTTCTTACTTAGTTGTACATTTGGTACAAATTAATTTATCCATACAAATTTCTATACTTTATATACATATCACATATCAATTTAAAATACACGTATAATTATAATATTAATAGTTGATAAAAAAATTACATGCTAATCATTACTAAACGAATAAATATTAGAAGAGTTGCTCCAAACTCAGGGCCGTTGTATTCTCATTAATTATATCACCCTCAAGATCACAGTATAGTTGGAAAAAAAATACAGAAGCATCATAATCTGAATTCTTTGTCGTGGCTTATTTTGTCAAATTTGTTGGGTTTCTTCTAATCCAAACATATACGTGACCCCATGGAGAGGGTCCACACGGTTGAATTAATTAATGAAAATTATTTTAAAATAAAGATAAATTCTTAGGTGTGCATTATGCACCATATACAATTGTATGTAAAATTATATAAATGCCCTCACAAAAATGAGTAAGTTCAACATAAATTCACATAAATTTCAATAACTTTATGCAAATTTGTGTTCAATTTATATATTTTTGTGTGATCCATTATATAGATTTGTGAAAATTTACGTAATTTTGTGTAGAATTAAATATGGTGTGCATTACACGTTTGAACATTTCCCATAATTTGAATGTAATAAGATATAGATTTTATTTTGGGGTAAACTAGCAATAAGTTCTAATAATTGGACTTAGTTCCCAATAAGTCCTATTGAAAATAAGTCATAATAAAATCGTCACTAAAAATAATTCGTGACGTTTTTTGCATGTTGCTAAAATTTGGCAATTAATGAATTGCCACGATTTTTTTTTGTCACGATTTTTATAAATTGTCGCTAAAACTTACAATTAATGACTTTTTTTTGACGAATTTTTCAAACTATCGCTGAAAGTTAAAACTTAATGATATTTTTTTGTGATGATTTTTTAAACTGTCACTGAAAATTAACAATTAGTGACTTTTTTTAATAATATTTAATGAAAAACATCATTAACTCTCACAAGACCTATTGAATAATAAGTCTACCTATAAGGATATACACGTAAGTTTCTCATTATTTGTAGATGCTTATAGTACTTTTTTGGAAAAATATATATTCAGTGTACGTTTTTATTTAAAAAAATCATAAAATTAATATCTTAATTTTTAATTGTTTTCATGAATTTATAATTATTTTGTGAAATTATTATTGAATTGTAATTTTTTTTTTTTATACATTTTTTGGGGTATATAGTTTTTCTTTTCCTAACAAATTACGCTCTCATTATGATTTCCAATCTCATTTTGTTCAGTCATTTTTATAATCAATGAACATAATCTATGGTCCCATGAATAAATCATAAAAGGAAGAGACGACAAGTAAAGTCAGAGTCAGTAATTTCAGCAATTCATTTCAAGATTTTCTGCTTTCCTAAACTTATTGAAAAATCATGCGTAATGTGTGTGTGTGTGTGTTTTTTTATTATTTTTAATTATTATTATTTTAAAGGAGCTCAAATATTTTAAGAAAGTTGTAATTTTTTCCAACTAAACAGGGTGATTTTTAAAAGTTTGATCGCGTGACATCTTAGTATGCTGTCACTTGTATGAGCCAACAGAGTAAGTGTAATCCATTTTTTATTGTATTTTCTAAAGCATGTACTATTTCAAAATTAGTGTCATTCATTATAAGGAGAAAATTAGTGTGTCATTATAAAGGTTCTTCCCGTTAGATTTGTGGGACTAGTATCCTCCCAAGGATGGACTAGTGACCAATTTGCCCTGTGAACTGCTATGATTATTCAAAAAAAAAAAATTATCTCTAAAATCACTAATGTGAGAAAAAATATTCGCATTTATAGAGGATATCAGTGGTTTTGGTGCACAAAGAAATCATTTTTTGTATATATAGACACCTTGTCAAGGAATGAAAATGATATGATTAGATTAGAATAGTTAAAAAGAGAAAAATTATTGCAAGTTTGTTAAAAGTGTCATCTACACACAAAATTCAAGCATCTGGCACCTCTCCAATTTGCAATTAGACTAGAGGATACTATTGGCCTGTGGCGAGCTCAAATGTGAGCTCATATCAATGATTTAAACTGTTCAATGTGTAAATATTGTCAATTGTATTTTAGTCGAATCATATTTTAATCGAACATCGATAGATATTTAATCTAATCATATTTTAGTCAATAGAAAGTATGATTTTCAAAATATATTGTTGCTAGAAATATCATATGATCAAGTAACTATCGATATCCGATCAGATTTATTTTTTGTAAGACTAATGTACTCGACAATCTCTATACATTGAATGATATGAAGTATTGAAATAGGGTCGGATTTGGGCCCACTATAACCTACCAGCACCCTTCAATCTTTCAATTTGATTATAAACTAGAAAGAAACCGGACCCAAGAATAGGGTCTTAATCACTGACTTGTGATTCTAAAATCTGACTTTTATATCATTATTCTTAAAATAACCGTAATGGTATCATCATTTAAACAAATTTCAATTAAAATATAGCTATTTATTTGTACTATAAAAATTAAAGACGGCATGTCACTGCTACGTGAGTGATTTTCCACTTTAAAAATAGAAGGTTACATATAGAGTGGCATACGTGAATTTTTCATTTCATTATTTGACAATAAAAAGTTATAAAAAGAAAAGTGAATAGGACTCGAAACTACCACATGAGTCTGGTAAAAAAAGTTCTTATTACTTAAACAATAAATATATTATAATATTAATTAATTTATTATTAGTTTTGTACGAGGATGAAATAATCTTCACTCGTATAATCCTATTGATCAAACTTGCACTCCTCTAAACATCGTTGTAACACGTAAAATCACAAACGTGAGCTGGCCGACAGTTGTGTGCCGAAACCTCTCCAATACCTAAGTCAGCAAATAGACTAAGGAAATAAAAGCTTTGTGAATTCAGGAGTAATCATTGCAATACCTGATATTAGGGTTTAGTTTGAACTTTTGTAGATTCCGCATGGCACCATCCTAGTAAGACTCTAACTCTCCTTTGTAGAGTTATTATAGGAATCACATTCCTAAGGGATAATACTTATTCTCTAATACCCTCCTCACTGCAAGCTAAGTGAGATGGCACAACTCTTTGCACGACATCCTGCCGAGCAGCCAAACTACTTTACTCTGTCCGACACTGACTTAACTGTGTAACACACAGCACCGTACTAGGTTTGCATGGCGCATGCCACTATGCAGACATTGCACGACTATTCTCCTAGCTCGGTCAAACCTTCACTTTTAGTTGGGTTTGACCATCTTCCCTTGTAGCTCAATCAAAGTGTTGACCGCCTCTAGAAGGTAGCTAAGTCTAAGAATATGGGCATTTACTACTCCAGTCAAACATCTTTGACTGGCCTAGCCTTTGCTCGGCCTAAACCAAGCTATCTCCAAAACATAGCTTGGCCCATCACGCGGCCCAAACCTTAAAGCTGCTTCCAACTAGCTCGGCCCAATTTAGCTACACAAATTACCCTCTCAATTGCCCCTTAATTCCATCTGTAGCGCATGATTGGGATTACTCTCTAGAGTCGAGCTACAATACTCATCCCCGCCGAGCTAATCATGATTGCTCGATCAAGACTCTAGCCCAGTTCAAAGCGATCTTTTCCTCCGTACAGCACGTTCTCTCACTATTCTGACAACGCGTCTTTTCTAAGACACGTGGCTCACGATGATTGAACCCATGCACTAAACCAACCGTCATGCATTGGCTCCTAAATTTGAAATCATCGCGCCTTTTTGCCTCCATTATATATATAGCTGATACACATAACTCTGAGCTTCCACTTTTCATCTTCTCCAACTACGAACCCTAAATCGGAGTCCAAACCCTTCAGATTCCACCATTTCAACCCCAGATCGGAGCATGCCCACTGCTACAATCAACTCATAATCGCATGAAGACACTCTTCCACCTATTGGAATCTGCTTTTAAGCCCCAATTCGTCAGTTTATCAAACCCTCTTCTGCATTTTAAATAATCTTCGCATTGTTCTTCATGTTCCTGGCATTTTCATGTTGTTATACCACTATTCATGTCCATGAATAGCATTATAGCACTTATAATCACTGAAATCTGTATTAAATTAGGCTTGGAACTGAATTAGGACTTTAGATGGCCCTTAGTATTCCATATTCTGAGATGAACACCATATAACTTGGGCAAGAACTGACTAAGGGTTGTGATTTCAATCCAAAACCCCTTTGGAACTGAACAGACCTCCTGTTTATGGTTTCTTAGACAAACCAACCGAACTATAGACTCACAACAGAGCTATAGCCTAAATGCAATATGTAATCGAGCTAAGGCGTTACGCAAACTTTAAACCGAACTAAACCCTTGCTCGAATTTTTAGCCGAGCTAAAACCTTGTTCCTTAAGCCAGCCGAGCTAACACCTTGCTCGCTTATTTCCGCTAAGCTAAAACCTTGCTCGATTTTGGGACTAAGCTAAAACATTGCACGTTCAGGAGGCCAAGCTACCATAGCTCAACACCCCCAGCTCAATGATCGAGCTAAGAGCAATATTCGGGTGCTCTTTCAACTAAGCAGCCTGTTTGGAGCTTCATTACACTATATACTTAATTTACATTATTGTTTTAGCTCGATCAATCAACTGGGCATAACACAATTCATTTTTGACCGTGCAGATTCAACTAGGACTTGTCAGGCACACCTTTACAGTTGCCCCTTAGTGAAGCCATTTGGCCGAGCAAACACACACCAACTTGTGGCCGCGCTAAAAAGCCAAACAAACCTTTAAATTATTAATTTAAGAACAATTTCCACGGAGAAGTACCGTTTTATGGTCAGCTCCCTAGGTGCCTGTAGACACCCCATTTTAGCTGCCTGCAGACACCCCATTTTTGACCACCCTTAAGACTTGGGCGATACTGATGGTTTACTCGGTGATGAAGGTGTGCAGGACAAAGGTTCAGCTTTTTCGGCAAGGAGAGAGTCAAATCTCAACTTCATACCCCTTTTGGACCAAAACAATCTTGATCAAAAGATTTTATACCTTGAAACCCTCTCTTTCAAATTGTTTTGAAAATAAAGTTCCTACGATGTTCCAACGCGCACATTTCGTTAAATGTTGCACTTTTCGATAAACTGAGCAAGGACAAAGTGAAAATGAATGAAAGAGAGTTGAAATCTTTGAAAAATATTTCAAAACACCTTGTTTAGGGGTTTGGAGATGAGGAAAATTGGAGAAGAGGGAAGAAACCAAGTTGAAGAAGAAGGTGGGTTTGAATCGCTAAAAGAGAGAGCCGAGCGGTCCTCGCTAAATCACGTCTGTTTGTCTATACACTTGGATTTTAGCTATAAGGCCACCACCGTTGGAAATCTTACTTCTGGGGCTTCATTTTGCACTCAAGAATCTCCTAAAGCCAAGTCCGGACGGGGGAGATATGGTTGGTTGAAGTAGGGCATCAATTCGGTTGGACCGAATCTGCGCGGCTTCACCAAAACATGCATAACTTTTTTCACAGTTGGAATTTTTATGCAAGGTTGGTGCCATTGGAAAGCTAACTTCTGGGGCTTCATTTTGGACACTAGCCGACCACTTTTTGGCCTTGGAGACCACCCTCCGACCACCTTTCTTTCCGGCCGACCACAAAAAGTAGCTGGCCAACCACCTGACCCTTTTGACCTAGTCGGCCGACCAGGGCAAGTGGTCGGCTGACCCCCTGAACTAGTCGGCCTGCCTCCCTTAGTTTTGTCTCTGTGAAGTGATTCCAACTGTGCCAGCTGGAGGGCACAGACTGGATCCTGTGTATGGAGGATGTTTGCCCTTGGTTTGAAGCTTCTTTGAGAAGCTTTAGACTTGTTTGTCTATAAAGGGAGGCCTCCCCTTCCTTGTAGAGGGTTCAGATTTTGTTTGAAGGCATACAACATATCTCTCCCTATATCTCTTCATTTTAGGGTTCAAAAGGGTCTAGTTCTTGCCCCTTTACACATTATCTCCTAGCCTAACCCCTCCAACACCAACCTAAGGTTCTTGGAGGCCTTTTTCAGAGGTTGAGGAGCTACATTTTTGGTCCAGAAGCTGCTGGAGTTGCTAAGCTACAAGGGTAACAGCCTGTTCCCTCTTTTAGGCTTAATTTTGCTCCATCTTTTAGCCATACTTGCAAGCATTTTCGAGCTTTGGTGTAAATTGAAAAAAGTCTTATTTTGATATCCTTAACATGTTTGTTTGAGATCATTTTTCTGTTAGGGGTCATCTACCCCCTTGCATGCTTCATTTTGCCTTATTTTGAGCCATGCATTAGGGCCTTTGCATTGACCTTTGTTTGGCCTTCTAGCCGCTGAAATCCAATGGATTTTCAGTGGTTAGCATGCCGTTTTGAGTGTCAAAATGAGAGACCCTCTCTCCCCTTGTTTTGTTTCCTAGCATATTTCACCTAACAAAGGAGCCCTTATTTGCATGCTTCCAAGCCATGTTTCAGGCCATTTTTGGTGGGTTTTAGGACCTACATAGGCTCTTTCCAGAGCCCATTTTTCCATTTTGGGTGTCCATCTTGCATGTGTAGAACAACCCTCTTTATAGCCTATCAAAGGAGCCTATCATTCTTGCATGCATAGACCATGTTTCAGTGGGTTTTTGGGCTTTATTTGGCATGTCATACCTCTGACTTTTGCTGCTTTGGTGGCCTCTTGAATGCTTCATATACTTGTAGTGTAAACCCTCTTCACTAGCTTGTGTTGCATGCTATTTTGGCCTTTGATCCTAGCACTTTTTGGCCATGCCTTAAATTGATTTTGTGCATGTTTTGGATTGTCTTAGCTCTGTTTTTATGCCTCATAGTTGAATGATGCTTGCTATGCATGGTTGTAGTTCAATACCCTTGCCTAACTTTGAGTTTGGGAGCCTATTGCATGCTTTTGTTGAGGTGTTTCCATGTTTTGGGGCCATTGTGCATCATATTTTAGAGCTTACATGTATGCCATATTTCCATATTTTTCACTCTTTAAATGCGTTTGAGAGTCTTGCTTGTATGCCTCGTTTTTGGACCATTGCATGAGCCCCATTTCTTTGCATTTTGAGCCATCATTTTAGACCATTTCCCCACTGTTTAGGACCTGCATAGGAACTGTTTGGGGTTGGTTGGGTCATTTGAGCATTGCTTTGTGTACCTCTAGTGTAATGCACTTCACTAGTTTCGGTATTCGGGCCATCTAGCATGCATTGTATGAAGTGTTTGCATGATTCGGGGCCATCTTGCATGTCATTTTAGAGCTGGAAAATGAATGATTGTATGCCATATTTCACCCCTTGCCATGCTTTGGTAGAGTGGCATTTGATGCCTTAAGTTTGGTCCCTTGCATCGAGCATGTTTGCATGAGTGTTCCTACCTTTAATTTCATTATGTTTGGCCACTGATTTGGGTGTGGCTGAGGCCCATTCATTTTAGTTTAAGTCTATCTTGCATTATGTATGCCATGTCCATGTTGTCGCATGCTTGATCGTCGCATTGTGTATGCCTTGATTATGCCTTTGTATATGTCCATCGTCGTATGTGCGTTGTGTATGCCATATAGCGTCATGTGCATTGAGTATGCCATTTGTAGTTCATAGCATTGCGTATGCTAGTTGTACCTTTGCATGTCTTTCCTTGCATGTTTGCATGTCTTATTTGCATTCCGTTTAGGATTGCATGCTAGTTGTTGCATTATGTTTGCATGCCATGCCATTCCATGTATATTGCATTGTGTTTGGAATAGGGTTTAGTCCAAACAAGGGAAACGAGGGACGTTTTGTACTCCAAGTGACGAAACGTGCCTCGATTCTCGGTTGTCGACACTCCGGATTACCCATGATGGAGTTTAGGCCTTATTGTGTTCATTTGTGCATTCATTTTACATCGAGTCATGCAATTCAACTCCTCGGCCATCATGCATCAAGATGCATGATTGGTGGCACGAGGATCGAGGACTACACTCCCTAGAGCTCATGCAATGACGGGAAGAGTGGTCGTGTACACATATGTTGAAAATACTTTGCCATGCCCCTTTTTTGCTCTCTGTTGCAGCAAACCGGGAACCAGCAGCAAAAACTGGTCGGTAGTATCCCTACAGCATGGTGGAGTTTCAGCCTTCTGAAGTTTTGTACAATGTTTAGGGACCAGTTGCAAACAGAGGCAAATCGGGGCATCGCAATGGATTTTCTGGCAAGGCGACTCGAGCATGCATGCATTCTTTATCATTCAAGACCAAGCTGAGACAGTCCATTCCATATGTTTTGCATGCTAGCTTATTTATTTTAGTTAATTTGTTAATTAATTAGGGTTGTGTAATAATTAGCTGTAATTCGTTATTCATTCGGTTGTGTATTATTTATTCGAACCCTCCGAGAGAAGGCAATGTTGTAATAAGTGTGCGTGTGTGTGATGTATGTCTTCCAACCCCACATCTTTCTCTCTTTTATTTACCAGCTTATGATGGTTAGTTTTAGGGCACGTTTAAATTAGCATCCTTATGCTCGGGCATGTTTCAATTAGCATCTACATGTTCGCATGCTTGCATTCATTCATCTGTATTGCATGCATCGGGCTCGGCGCATCATGCTAACTGCATTTTATTTCAATTCCAATTTGAATACATGTATCGATTGTCGCATCTCATATGCCATCTTAGAATAGCCGAGCCTATTGTAGTTGCATTTTTGCATGTGTTGCATTAGGCATTCTTAGCATAGTTAGGATTCATGTACGATTTCTAATTAGCTTCTTTCTTTGGCTCGGAGTACTCGATAAGTGTTTATGCTTTAGCATCCTTGCATGTGTGTGAGTGACTGCCAGGATAGCATGCTTACCATGAGGCTATGTGCTTATGTGATATAACTGCTTGAATGCCTGTGGGTGAAGGTTGGGTTGCTTGAGTTGGAATAATTCGTCGAAATCCGTGTTTTAGCCTACTTGCAAGTAGCAAACTTCAATCCATTTTAAAAAATAAACGGATATGCAATGCTTTGTTCTAATTCAAGCAATCCAGTCTATACTTGTATGTTGTGCGCATCACATAATAATTCTAGGCTAATAACCGGAATAAGAGCACATAATGTTTTCCAAACTCGATATCATGGTTAGTAGATGCCGATCTTTGATCGGGTGTTTGGCACTTCTTTCCTAAAATCTGTTTTCTCAAAACGATTTGCCAGATTTGGACTCTTTGGTTCAAGATTAAGAACCGTGACAACAAATCGAGTCCGAACTGTAGCGAGGGCCCCACGCGGGCGCGTCTACACCAAGTTCCTGAGCCGAGGCAACTTTGGTGATGATGGACACGTGGCCTTAGGCACGAGTCGGGGTTTCCTAAATTTTCCCAAAATAAAATATTTAGGTGGCGACTCTGTATCTGGCAAAGCAGTCCATGTTTGGCACTTCTTTCTAAAAATCTGTTTTTCAAAACAATCTGCCGAATTTGGACTATTTGATGATTCATCGGTCTTGCATTGCACTCTGCGAGATTAAATACAGGACCGTGACATTGAGTCTAAACCATAGTGAGCCCAAATGAACAAAACGGGATTTTTCTCGGGACGTTCGGGGACATCTACACTGCCCTTAAGACTTGAGCGCCTCACTCTAAACACTCGATGATGAAAAGTAACTTTATGCAAATTGTTTGAATATTCAGCAAAAGAATTCAGTTTCGAGTTTCAAACCCAAGCCTTCAACCTCATTTGGACCAAAACCCTGTTTTTAGCCTAACCACTCATTGAGCAACAGGGCCAAAATAATTGGTTGGCCTGCCAATTAATGAGTAGGTCGTACAGTTAATTGGCCGGCCGACCATATTTAGCGTAGACAGATATTTTTCAACAGCCAATTGTCCCCATGTGCATGCCTTGCACTAGTTGTCTCTTTACAAATATTTCAAACGTGAGATAGTGTTTTTCTATAAATACAAGCCCCCCTCCAAGGTTTGGGTTTAGAAAAAATCCTCCAAGAGCTATAGCTTGTCCAACACATTTTCTCTACCCTCTTGCAATATACATACACTATACATACACCTTATAAGCTTAAACTTGAAGTTTTTGCTGGGATTCTTGAACATAATTTCAGACCTTTGAAAGTGTTAAGCTTGTGGTTTGCCAACTAGGAAACTCTTCCTCTTTTTAAAGGGGTAATCTTTGAACTCTTTAACCAACTTTTCTCCATTTTTTCTTGTATTTTCATATTGATTTCAAAGCTATTTTAAGCTTAAAAATATGACATAAAGTAGCAAAAAGATGAGAGGTTAGCCACCCTTCCTTAGACCTTGATCCATAACTTGTTGCTTTGCCTTTTTCTACTTTGTTTCTTTGGTTTTAGCCACTATTTTTTTTGGAGTTTAGGGGCTGTTTTAAGTGTTTATTTAATTTATGCTTTGAATATTACACTTGTGTTGTTATAAGTCCTCATGGATTTGGTATGGATTTGGTGTATAGGCCATAGCTTCCAATCCATTTGAGTTAATAGTCTTTTATTTTTATTTATTTTTTATTTTTTTTATAGCTTTCATGTACATATTCATGTCATTGTAATCATCCACCTTTTCATTCATAATCCGCAACCTCCCTCATTTCTTTGTTTCTTTTGATTAAGAGTTGTATCAAACAAAAGATTGATGCTCAAGGCATAAGAAAGAGACCTCTCATGCTAAATGGTTTAATCTTTTTGGAGGTTCATTACCAGGGAATTACATCTCTCTTTTGCTAAACACAATCTCTTGTTTGATATCTCCCTTTATCGCCGGTGCATTTACTTTTAAGGGACTACTTTCCCATTTAGACCTTTCAAAATCATAAAGAAAAGAGTCATTATAGCTTATTATCAAGTTTGGATTTGGAGTCATTATTGCTCATTTCGAGTTTGACTCCAAATTCAGTATCGCTTGTAAATAAGTTTGATTCTTCCTTTATAATTTTCCCCATAGAAAAGGGCTTGAAGAGTTCATTCTTTGGTCAAGTTATGCTTTCTATTCTTTATTTCTTTGAACTTAGTGGACAAATTCATCACCTTTGGACAAAAAACGAAGAAAATATAAGAAAACAGAAAGGTAAAGTAAAAAGGGCTAATAAAATTAGAGTTAAAAGGGGTAGAAAGATAATAAAATTTGGTTAGGTTTAGTCGGGCATTATACTGAACCTATTGCGTCTTGAGTCATCACATACTATTTCAGTGATGTTTGATGATTCGTGAAGCAAGTTTACCCCCTCCCTTGAGGTAACTCCATGATAGGGAGGAGGTGTTGTTTGTCTTTTGTTTCATTTTATAGAGCTCTTATCCTATCATTTCTAAGATCATCACGCAACAAATTTGTGATAATTGATGATTTAAGAATCGAATCTACTCCTCCCTTAATCTTCATCATAGAGAAGGGTAGAGAGGACAAACATCTCCTAGAAACACTCTGTTTTGCTCTGTTACAGCAGGGTATTCCCTAGCAATAGTAGCTGGCCGATCATCATTCTGTATGACCGACCACTTCTCAGGGCCAGCCGGCCACCCATTTTGTACAGGTAGTGGCATTTTTACAACAGAACAAAGCATAATTTGAGGCCGAAACAGAATAATTTTCTGATTGCAAACAAAGCAGATTCTGGTAGCAAACAGAGGAGTTTCCAAAAGACGTTCTTGCCCGTGTCCGCATGATGCATCATCTCTCATTTGATCCTTTTAATTTAGCTACTTCAATTCATACTTTTGTATTAAATTAGTTAGCCAATTCATTTGTGTTTGTAATTAAATAGTTCATGTAATTAATTAATTCATACTTGTAATAATTAGTTAGTAATTAATTAATTAGTTCATTCATTCGAGTTTGTAATAATTAGTTAAGTAGGACATTCATTCGGACCCTCTTGTGCGAGGGCAAATTTGTAATATTTGTATGTCTTCCAAGCCCCATTTCTTTCTTTCTTTTATTTACATGCTTACCGTGGTTGCATATAGTATCATGTTTTTAGTTTCATATCATTACCATGCTTTATATCCATTTTTGCATGCATTGAGTTCGGTTCATCATTCTAATATCATCGTTATTTTCCTACTTACTTGAATACGTGCATTACCACATACTTTGAGTTAATCCGTATGACATGATAAATAAGCCAAACCTAGTAGTTGCATTTTGTATGTATTGCATTAGTCACTTTTCACATTAAGAGCATGCATTTTTTTCTTCTTTAGCATATTGTATGTGTGTTTGTGTTGCCATATCAAGCATACTATCATAATGCTAAGTGCCTATTTGAAATAACTGTTTGAATGCCTGTGGATGAAGGCTATTTTGCTTAAGTTGGAACGACTTTGATGAATGTGCATATGAGCTTGCTTTTCAAGTAACACATATTCAAAACTATTTTCAAACAAACATAAAATTAAAGCATTCCAAAATGGGTGACATAGTCTATACTTGTGTGCCTCACATAGTAAGTTAGCATTATTAATCGGAACAAGAGTATATAATGTATATAAAAATCACATCATGATTAGTAGAGGCCGATCTTTGAATGGGTGAGTAGGGTGCTCAATTCATGACCTTCCCGTCTTATACCTAAGTTCCCGAGCCAAGACCCTTTGGTTATGATAGACAAGTAACCTTTGGCACGAATCACGGGTTTCTTAAATTTTTCAAAAATATTTAGGTGGCGACTTTGAAATCTGGCAATGCAATCCATTTTTGGCATCTCTAATGAATAATGAATTTGTTACGATTTGCCAGATCTGGACTCTCATTTGTGTTTTTCTATTTCACATTGCACTTGTGAAACTAGATTCAGAACCACGGGGAGTCCGAACTATAGGGCTATCGTACCCGAGAAGACTAAGCCCCTTTGAAGAGCGCAAAAAACCAGCTACAGTCCATAGCCGAATTTCGTAAGGACTACGATATCCCAAACGACGTTCATTTCAAACTAGCCGAGCTAGACACATTGCCTTGGGGACTAAACGGGGTTTTGCTCTTTCACCGTGCTATCCATAGTCGAGGGCGGACTATGTTTCCCAGTCCAACCCCTTTTATGTGAATTCCTTAGGCAAACAAGACTTTGCCCCACATAACTCTCCACAAATACATACTAAATAATAAATGACATAGCTGAGCTTAACCATTGCCTAGGCCTCAATTTAGGCCTAGTCGAGCTATTCCACCAATATTCACTCGGCCAGACAAACAACGACTATTGCTATTACCTAAAAGTGAAAAGAGGCCATGAGAAGATTATCAAAAGAACTTTCTTATGGGTCTCTAGCAACTATGAAGATGTTGAGACTCCAATACCGAGATGGTACATAAATCATAAGAAGGGATCAGCCAGTATGAATAGCACGATCTTCTTTTTCCTTAATAGCACAGTTTTCTTTCCTTATGCACAGTGTAACACCCCTAAAATTTTAAGCAATAAATTAGACATGATAAAGATACCCAATACACGATCCTTTCTTGACCAACCAACTTTCTCAATTAGTATTTCATTTCATAGAAAAAGTATACAAAAGTGTTCACATACAATATATATTCAATCTCCTAAAAGGGTGAATCTATAGCATGTGCAACAATAATAATAAGGAATAATTACAAAACATAAGCCCAAATGCTGCAACTTCCAAGGCTTAAGTCCGGTTACACAAAAGCTTATCAAACTCAAACATATTAAGCCCTATGCTTGCCAAAGATTCACAAAAACAAGAGCCTCTAGCCCTTTTCAAACACTCCACACCTTCAACTAGGCGGGATCGCCGCCTTCTTTCTTGCACAAGTCCACTAGGGGTGAGCACAAAGCCCAATAGAGATATCTTAACAAAGTATATATGTTTAAGCAGCCTCATATACATGAATGCAATGCCATGCCATGCTCAAATATCAAAGTTTTCCATTTCTTTTGAAAATACATGAAATGTTCCGTTCAAATATTCATTTCCTTCATGAATTCAGATTTAGACAATGGGGTGGTAAATAAGACTCAGGTATGCAAGTAGACATGACAAGCAATACCAATTCCCCACTTTACTGGCTTCTAATTGGAAAGCACATGGTACCTTTTCCACGCTTGTTTTTAGTCTTTCACACTAGACATTCATGCCAACTTAAACAATACCAATTACACCCCCTATCCGTACTTACTAAACGTATTTATCCCAAAACATTTTCATAACAATAATTGTTTTCTCAAAACAATGCATTAGTTTCCAAAGCATAGCTATAATTGAACAATACCTAAAATGATGCAAATGCATGAAATGAGAGGTGATTATCCACAAATATCTCATTTGTACCATATCTCCATAAATTTCAACATTTATTCAAAGTAAACTTCTATTGTTCACTGATTCTCAATAAATAAATAAATAAATAACAAAATATAATCCATGTGACATTTAAATCCTTGTATGTTCACAATCACTATTCCATTCATATTCCAACATATACCATTTCAAGGCCATAACATGTTCCAATGACAACAATTATTTAACCCATAGATATCTCAATGACACCATCAATATAAGGAATTTCTATCGATTTCATGAGAAATTTAACACTAATTTCATAAATATTTCATAAAATCTACTTTTCCACAATTTTTTCAAAATTAGGGTTTGAACCAAAAAGGTTTTTTCTTTCATTGTTTCATAGATTCCTTTCACTAAATGTTCTCAAGAGTTTCAGAACACATTTCTAAATTGTACATCCTCACAAGGAAAGTTTTTTTGATGAATATTTACAACCAACATTACAAAATCCACACCACACTTCTGAGATCATAAAATCTAGGAATAGAGATGCTAAAATAATATGTATAACTCAAAGAACTCCTTACCTCGAGATTTGAGAGGAAAAGATGAAAAGCTTCAAAATCAACGGTGTCAAAATCTGATCTCCACCGCACACAACGTAGCCCTTGATGAGCTCTACAAAATTAAAGAAGACACTATGGTCAAAAACTAAATGGTTAGAAAGAGATCAAGGAAGTAAATGAAGTGGGTAAAGGGTTTCTAGAGAGAGATGAGAGAAAAAAAGAGTGAGAGTTAATGTCGAGAGAGAATGTGAAGTGAAAAGTGAGAGAAAAGTGTGTAAGGCTCAACTTTTGAAGTCATTTGACACAATTTTCAGAACAGATTGCGGGACAGAATGCTCGAGCGACCAAACCTGTGCTCGATTGAAAAATACCAACTCCCAGAATCTCCACTCCCTTATGTAAAAGATCGCTCGAGTGATGAAAGTTTCGCTCGAGCGAAGAACACTTGCTCTTATAAGTTCAGACTGCAAAATAAGATACTAGAAGGTCGATTTAACCGCTTAAGCAACCAAAAGACCGCTCGAGCGGTCTCAACTTGAAGTGAGACAAAGCATCCTCAAAACATAACCTACCTCCCCAGTTTCACTCCGATGCCAAAAAGTACAAGAAGACGTCTCAGAACTCACAAAATATACCTACTGGAATAATCATAAGAAATAATGAATAACCATACAAAACTCAAAAGGTTCAACGATGCCGAAGACAACATATAAGATAGAATTTACCAATTAATACACTCGATTTGCTTTAAAAGGATTCAAGATATCACATACAGAACTTGTATTGATTTTACTGAGCTAACATTTGCATTTTCCTTGACAAATTTGAACACTCCGAAGGAGATATATGCCTATGCAAACCAGGACGCTCTCTACGCAAGATACCGAAATAGAGATTGGAGTGACCTTCTCAACTTTGAACCAACCTATCGATATAGCGGAAAAAAAGAAGAAGTGAGGGTTACAGACTTCCTCTTAGAGCCTTCGCTAGAACCTGATCCAACTTTTCCTGAAATCAACCTCATTCTTTTAACTGAAAAACAAGATATGGCCAGGAGAAGAGCACTCAAGGCCCTCATCACCGAACAAGCTTCTTCAGTACCTACAGGTGCTAAGACCGAAGAGCAGCCTGTCGAACAAAGGAAGGTAGCTGTCGTTGCCCAACTAACAACTAGGGCTTCTTTGTCTTGGCCCAGCAAAAAGGCCTGAATCGTGCCCACCAAGCAGCGCCTGGTGGATGATAAAAAGTTCGAGCAGCAAACTGCCAAGCAGTTCAAGTTAGATAGCCGGACCGAGCAGACTAATCCCTCATCTCCCCGGGTGTGGGCACCGATCTTAACTTACAAGGGCCGAGCTATGACCACATCAGACTTGGTCTCCGTTGACAAGGACCACCAATTGACCTTCAACCTGGCTAAGAGTCTTTGCCTTCCTGCCAACATGGAGAGGCATGAGCAGCTCAGCGACTTGAAAGCCATCAGGTCAGCCACTAAGTCTTTGGTTCTGGTGATTTATAATTCTTTAGTTATTTTTTTTATTCTTCTAACTATTTGCTCAGTTATTTAACATCCAATGTGTTTTACAGACTGTGTTGAAAAGTCAAGTGGCACATCAGCGTGTGTTGGACTTGAGGAAGACTAAAAAAGCAGACATTGTTGATAGTAACATAAAGGATGTCGAGCTGAAAGAACTGAGGGCATAGCTAGCCGAGATACGTACTGAGTGGGACCACCTGGCTGAGCAATTTTGCACAATCGACGAAAGTAAACAGAAAACCTTGGCGAACAAGAAGAATAGATACTTGCGTGAACTGAAGAAGCTCAAGGATGTCGAAGACGCCGAGATAAAGGCACCGAGAAGTAAGTGGAAGACGCTAATGACCAAGGTTATGCTGACGGCGAAAAGGCTTACGTTCAACAATGCGAGGCCGCTAAGGACAACTTCTTCAAGTGCGGCTGGAAGGCGGCAGCAGAAAAGCTCAGCCAGGCCACTAATTTAGAGGTCTTCATGAACCCACCTTTTCATTTTATTCCAAGTTATATGGCAATGTATGCCAAAGCCGGTCAACAAAAATTGTTGGAAATGGATGAAGATGATAGCCTAGCGGTTAACGCCACTCCAGCCTTGCCAGCCACTGATCTAGCACAGCAGATAGGTGTTTCAACTCAGCAAGAGATTGCCAGCTAGACTTAACTGAGCATCGCTACTGAAGAGGATATCGCCGATCTGACTGTTGAAGATGGTACTAGTGTCATACTGACTCAAGGCGAACCTAGTGACTCGGCCGAACATGAGGATCTTGTGATATGACTTAGCTTTTTGTTTTCTTTTTTTCTTTTTTTCTTTTTTTTTCTTTTCCAATCTAATCGGATTGTTTGCCCCCTTTTTTTAATGACTTTCCTTTGAAATGAAAATTTTATATCTTTTTGCTCACCCGGTTTTCTTTGCTTTATCACTCATACTTGAATGCTTACTTTGCCGAGCTAACTACCTCGGTCAAAGATTTTCCAAAATTAGTCAATCCTGCTAATCTGCTTTGTCGAGCTAACTAGATTGGTCAAAGATTTTCCAGGGTTGGTCAATCCTGCCAACCCACTTTGCCGAGCAAACCAACTCGGTCAATGATTTCTAAAAGTTAGTCAATCCTACTAGCCTACTTTGTCGAGCTAACCAGCTGAGCAAATATTTTTCCAAGAGTTGGTCAATCCTACCAACCCACTTTGCCGAGCTAACCAGTCAGGCTATGATTTTCCAAAGAATTGGTTAATCCTGCAAACCCCTTATGTTGAGCTAATCAGTCTAGCAAAGATTTTCTAAGAAGCTGGTAAATCCTACCAACCTACTTTGTCGAGCTAACTAGCTAGGCAAAGGTTTTCCAAAGACTTGGTCAATCCTACCAACCCACTTTGCCGAGCTAACCAATCGAGCAAAGATTTTCCAAAGAGTTAGTCAATCCTGCCAACCTCTGCCAACCTATTTTGCCGAGCTAACCATTCGGGAAAAGATTTTCCAAAGAGTTTGTCAATCCTGCCAACCCCTTTTGCTGAGCTAACTAGACAGGCAAAGATTTTCCAGAGTTGGTCAATGCTACCAACCCACTTTACCGAGCTAGCTAGCTCGATCAAGATTTCAAAAAAGTTCAGACCGACGTGTTACAATCATATAGTAAAACTACACCGAGGCAAAGTCTGAAAAAATTGTCTACTTGTTTTATTAATACCAAACTAAAAGAAAAAAAGAAAAAATTACAAGTAAGAAAAGACTAAAAGTAAAACAACTTGAGATTGGCTGTATTCCACCATCTTGGCACAGCTCGGCCATCGATGTCTTCTAAGTGGTAAGCTTCCTTTCCTGCTAGCCCCACTACTTTGTATGGTCTCTTCTAATTAGGTCCCAATTTGCCATCACCAAGCACCAAAGTGTTCCCCATGACTTTGCGTAGAACCCAATCTCCTATCTTGAATTGCCTTGGATTCACTGTCTTATTATACTTCTTGGATAGCTCTTGTTGATATGACGCAATGTGGATCAGAGCTCTCTCCCTTCGTTCTTCTGCAAGGTCAAGTTTCAAGGTTATTGCCTCTCCATTTAAGTCTAGGTCCAAGTTCTCGCTTCTGATAGTGGGAAGACCAATCTCTAAGGGGATGATAGCCTCCATGCCATAAGCTAAGGAAAACGGCGTTTCCCCGGTTAAGCACCTTGGGGTTGTTCGGTGAGCCCATAAAACGTAGAAGAGTTCTTCAACCTACTTTCCTTTTGCCTTTTCTAGCCTTTTCTTCAAGCCGTCCATGATCACTTTGTTCGGTGCTTTGGCCTGATCGTTGGCTTGTGGGTAAGTTGGTATGGAGTTGTAGAACTTTATTTTGTGCTTTTCACAGAAGCTTCTAAATATCCTTCCATCTAACCGAGTGCCATTGTCTGATATCAAAGCCTTTAGAATTCTAAACCGAGTGATGATGTTCTGCCAGATAAACTTTTTGACGCTTTTCTCCTTGATGGCTACTAGTGCCTCTACTTTAACCCATTTTGTGAAATAGTTAGTTGCCGCAATGAAAAACTTCATGTTACCTATTGTGGTTGGGAGTAGTCCCACTATGTCTAAACTCCACATTGCAAAAGGTCAAGGGTTGGTCAAAGGTAAGAGTTCTCTAGCCAGTTGGTGGATTTGATGTGCAAATTTTTGTCACTTTTCACACTTTTTGACATACTTCTTTGTGTCTGCCTATATGCATGGCCACCAATATCCTTGCATGATAGCTTGGTAAGCCAATGACCACCCCCCCTTGATGACTTCCATATATTTCTTCATGAATTTTGAACAAAAAGGCCTCAACCTTACTAGAGTGGACACACTTTAAGCATGGCCTAGAGAAAAACTTTTTTATACAGCACCAGAGATGGGGAAAGCCAAAACCGCTGTGACTTTGCTCGAATTTTGTTTGTTTCCTTCTTGTCGTCTGGTAAAATCCTGCAACACCCTGGAATTTCTCACAAGGAAAGGCCAAGATAAACACAAGAATATACTCAAAAGTCATCTTTTTCATTGAACTAAAATTTAAAGTATTACAACTAACCATGTACAATCTCACAAGATTTAGGATTCACATGCCAGTGCAATGAAAGAGATGGCCTTACAACCTATAAGCCTCTGGGGCGTACAATAACAACAAAATAACTTGATAGTCTTGTTACAAAAATCCCAATTCAAAATATCAAAATACACTTGAGTCAACTTCTTCCCCAAAAGAGCTATAGCTGGATCTCATCCATCAAGAGGGTGGTGC
Source organism: Camellia sinensis (assembly GCF_004153795.1). Lineage (NCBI taxonomy): Eukaryota > Viridiplantae > Streptophyta > Magnoliopsida > Ericales > Theaceae > Camellia > Camellia sinensis. The sequence continues at coordinate 2,939,336 of NW_021024888.1, forward strand.
TCCATCAATTCCTGAAAGATAACATAAGGTTGAGCTATATGCTCAATAGGAATACATTTAACCAAGTATTTAATCTATCGAATAAGATTATGGTACCTTTGTGACCACACAAACAAGGAAATTTATCTTCACATATAGTCTTAATCAATCATAGCGATACATAACAACCCAAGTGTAATAGTTATAATTCATATCTTTAGGCACCACATAATTCATGTCATCAAGCACCACAATCAAACAATCATAACCATAGAAGACAAACCATGAGTCCGCCTGTAAGAGTCCAATTCAAAACACCCTTTGCTTTTGTTTTAAAACCACCCCCACATTTGTCGGCTATTATACGGCAGGGAGTAGGCCCCCAACGAAAACCATCCATTTTTTTACTTTCGCCGGCTATTATACGGCGGGACTGTATGGACACCCAAAAACCATTCTTTCTATATTCATCCAGCGAGAAGCCTAGACAAGGCATTTGGGCACCTTTTAAACTCCCTGCGCGGGTACCAACACAACACCGTACTTTCAAAATTGACTCTTACCCGGACTCAAGCACAATCAACAATTTAATCACATTTTATTTCAATCAACAAGCATCTAACATTGCCAAAGAATGGAATACAACACCATATTTTAAGGAAAATAATATCCAAGCCTCAATTCATTTACCATAACAATTTCCACATCTTTCACTTCTTTATTATTCACAACATTCCATCAGTTAAAGGAAATTTCATTCAATTTGGGGTTTTCAACTACAATTAAAAGGTTAAGGTTTTACCAAATTTGGGGGTTTGTCTTGTTTATCATAGAAATGGGTTTCAACAATATTTAAATACATGTTTTGAGAGGAGGGTATAAAGAAATTTCAAACAAGAGTCAAATAAAATGGTTTCTTATGTAGAACATGGGAATAATTCAACAATATTCTCAAATTGGCTCATGAATCACAACCACACCATGAAATCCATTCAAAGTAAAGAAATACTAGGGTAAAAGTATCCCTACCTCTACATGTAGGAAGAAAATAAAGCCCTAGAAGAATCCTTTGCAAAATCAAGATCCAATCGCCGAAAAAGTAAGATCTCCAAGTGTTCTTCACCTTTTGTTAGATGATCTAAGCTAAATCTTAGTGGAATGGAAGCTATTTTAGAGTGAGAAACTAGGGTTTTCGAAAAAAATGGGAGGAAAGGGAAGGTAGAAATGAAAAATGTAAGGAAAGATCTAGAATCACGTTTTTTAAAGTTGCTGAATTCATGCAGTCCGCTCGAGCGCCACATTTCCCGCTCGAGTGTAAGACACAAACTAAGAGGCCCGCTCGAGTAACGAATCCCTCGCTCAAGCGTAAAATGACAAGTCTCAGAAGTTTTATAGTGCTACAGGAGAACAACTAGGAACCAACATTCTCCACTCAAACGTCACTTCTTACGCTCGAGTGTCCCGCCTGCAAACTCAAAAGATACTGAGAGTTAAGATTTTCTACTCAAGCGCGTCATTTGACGCTCGAGTGGACCCAAAAATGAAAGCGTCACAAATCCTGTTTTTTAAGAAGGTGATGATAGGGTCTATCTAAGAAAGTCCTAGGTCGGCACACAGCACCTTTGGCGTTTTAGGTTTCTCAATACTTGACCTTGGTAAGAAGTCAATAAGCAAAGGGTTTGGAATAGAAGTGTCTGACATTGATGCAAAATCATCCAACTCATGTGTCTTGCTATTTTCATCTCGGTCGATTTGTTCTATCCTGACCACTTCATATTTCTTGATTTCTGTTCTGGCCAGCTTCTAATACTTGGCCTTCATGTCGTCCTTCGTTTCGTACTCCCCCGGTATTCGGTTAACCACTAATTAGGAGTTACTATACACCATTAGCTCAGTAGCCTTCATCTGGAAGACAGATTTTAAACCGGCCAAGAGGGTTTCATACTCTGTTTCATTATTGAACGCTGAAAATCCAAGTCTAATTGCATGTTTCATAGTCAGGTCATCTGGCGAAATAAGGACTATTTCCAGTCTAGCTCCATGTCTATTGGAAGCTCCATCTAAGAAAAGCTTCCATATCTCTTCGACAAACAACTTCCAATAAGTAGATAGGTCTGAAGATGTCTTGAGGTCTGGAACTTCGATTATTTCTTCCAAGTCTTTGTCCTCCATTTGTTCATCAATTTCTTTGATCGGTTGCCCTACCATTTCCTTTTCAGGCACGTCATCGCAAATCGTGCTTGTCATTGTGTGGCTTACTTCATCATCCCCTTGCAATGTATCATTGACCTTAGTAGGCCTTGCAACCACTGCTAGGCTCAAAGGCACATTGCGCGGTTCCTTTACTTGAGGTGGTAAGTCAACTTGTCGCTGGGTAGTGGGGGTTGCGTTATTCTCGCGATACATACCCTTCTTGTTCAGTTTCCTTAGTTAGGTCAACCGAGCAAACAGAATGACTTCCAAAAGCGAACTGCACCATAAAATCTGCTAATGCTTAGGCCTTTATTGTTGACGTCAAACTATCTCAATTTCACTGCCCACTTTAGTATCATTCCAGAAAAGTCTACCCTTTTAAATAGAGCCTTTAAAGAAAATGCGGTCAATACCACAACAGTCTACACGTGGAAGTAATAAGGCAACTTCTTGGATGCCATCTTTAAGGCTAGGGTAAGCTTCTCTAGTGGTAAGTATCTCATTTCGACACCCAACATTGTCTTGCTCACATAAAAAATGGGCAAGTGTTATATTCCCTCTGTGTACACCAGTATCGCACTAATAACGTGTTAGGAGACAACCAGGTACAGGTATAACTCTTCTCTAGGTATTGGGGTCACTAAAAGTGGTGGAGAAGACAAGTACTCCTTCAAGCTTTCCAGAGCTCGGTCACACTCTTGTCCCACTCAAACTTACACTCCTAGAAGAATGGTCTGCACCGGTCTGACGACCGACTTATGAACCTGTTCAGTGCGGCAGTTAACCCTGTCAAATACTAAAACTCCTTAATAGTGTTTGGCCTTTCAAGCTCTTGAATGACCTTGATTTGGGAAGGATCTGCTTCTATTTCACGGTTGGTCACTAAGTAGTTTAGAAATTTGCATAATCCCACACCAAATGCATGGTTAGACGTATTTAGCCGTAGCTTGTGGGTCTTTAAGATTTTGAAAATCTCTGGTCTGACTCATCCTTGCTCTTGATCACCATGTTGTTGATGTAAGCTTTCATCGTTTTGCCCAACAGTGGCGTAAACATCTTAATGACCATACGTTAAAATGTTGCCCCTACATTTTTTAGGCCAAAGGGCATGACTTTATACCAATACATTCCTCTTAGAGTTGTGGAGGATGTGATCTCCTGGTCTGGTTCATACATAGTGATTTGATCATATCCACGATATGCATCTAGAAAGCTAAGTTAGTTGTGTCTTGCAGTTAGGTCCACCAGTTGATCAATCCTTGGCAAATGAAAGCTATCCTTTGGACATACCTTGTTGACCATTTTGTAGTCTACACAAACACGCCACTTGCTGTTCTTCTTTGATACCACCACAGTGTTTGATATCCATTTTGGATAATCAACTTCTCTGATTGCCCCTGCTTACAGCAGTCCACACCTCTTCGGCCACTACTTCGGTGTGGTGTAGAGTCGATCTGCGAGTCCTTTGTATAATTGGTATGGCGTTAAGGTTGGCATTGAGTTGGTGGCAGATGAAGTTTGGATCAATGTCAAGTATGTCATATGGCGTCCAAACAAACACTTCGAGATTGGATATCAAAAAATCCATTATCTCATTTCTCTTAGTGCTGGACAAAGATGAGTCAAGCAAAAAGAACTTCTCTGGATTGCTCTCATCAATCCTTACTCCCACCAACTCCTCTACAGCTTTCTGTTCAACCACCCTACCAACGTTTTCGAACATCTCATTGTTCTCTAGTTCTTTAATCATTTGTACAAATCCTTTAGCATAACAACTACTGTTCACTATCACGAAGCATTACTTGGACATGATTTGGTCTCCCAAGGCCTCCTTGATCACTTCGACTTCGTTTAGGAACCGCATTACTTGATGGTAAGTTGATGCTACGGCTCGCATGACATGTAACGATGCTCTTCTAAAAATGATGTTGTAAGTGGATAGGATTTTCAAAACCTAGAACTCCACTTGTTTGACCATTGAGCCAGCTTTGACCGGTAGAATAATATTGCCAACTAGTCATTTTGGCATTGAGTTGAAACCTACCAAGGGAGATGTGGTAGGTTTCTAGTCTCTGTCATCCAATTTTAATTGTTTAAAAGTTTCATAGTACATGATCTCACATGAACTCCCATGATTGATCAAGATCCTCTTGATGTCAAAGTTCTTGACGTGCAAAGTAACCACCAACACGTCGTTGTGGGGGTTCTGCAACCTTGCTAGGTCTCTATTAGAGAAATAAATCACGTTCTTTACCTTTGTCTTCCTTTTCTTCAAGATTGGTTGAACGCTTAACACCTCCCTCATGTGTTCTACCCTTTTTTTTTTTTTTAATCATTCTTCTAAGCTTGCAAACTCACTCAGGCTTAATGATTCCATAGATCACATTGATCATGCCTTGAGCGAACCATCTACAGGCATTCCATCCATCATATTTTTGTCTTGAGGGGCTGGCCGAGCTCCCCCCTCAATATAACGGTCTAGATGGCATGCCACCACTAGTTCATCTAAATGCTACTTCAACAACGTGCAATCCTCAGTTCAGTGCCCAACTTCATCATGGAAGGAGCATTGGTATCTCACATCATAACCCCTTTGTGCTTCCTCTAATTTGGCAGGCCGCCGAACAAAGCGTTCATCGTGTATCTCGCTGAGGATGCGGTAGATGGGCTTTTTGAAAACCGTCATGATGGCCATACGGACTTTCAGCTTTCTTGCCTTGTTCTCTTTGCTACTCTGGGAAGGGTCGTTGTTGTTACTGTAGTTCGACCTTCCTTTCTTACTAACTGTGTTAACATTGGCCAAAGTTTTTTTGCTTAACATCACTGTTGTGTCAGACTTTGCTTTTTGCGCGATCACCATCCTCCTTCACTCTGATGTGCTGGTGGACTTTTTCTATCAAGGTTTCCATGGTAAAAAGTGGTGTCATAGTCATGGAATCCCTCAACTTGTGCCCAACCGGCAACTCGTGCTTGTACTGGGCAATAGCTAGGTTGGTGGGGCACTCGCCTATTTGATTGAATGTCTCCCAGTATTTGTTATTGTATGACTTCAAGGTCTCTTTTTCGCCCATGTCAATGGTGAGCAATAAACCAACCTTGGCATTTTGGGATTTATTTTGAACCTGGTAACAAACGCTTCTGCAAGTTGCACCTAGGAAACGATACTACCTTCTTGCAACCTCTTAAACCAAGTCGCTAGATCCCTAAGGCTTGATGGAAACAAAATGCACATCAAAGCGTCGTTTTGCCTGTGAATAACCATTACTTGTCGAAAGTGGCAAAGGTGCATGTAAGGATATGATTTTTCGTCATAGATCGTGAACTTGGGCTAGTTAAAACCCATAAGCAGATGCGCGTTCTCTATTGCCAATATGAACAACGAACTCTATAGTCTTTCCGACAAAGCAAGATGCGACATTGGTATTGTAACCTCGACGCTTCCATGCATCCTAGGAGCCAATCACTACAAAGCAGATACCCTTTGGGGGTCCTACGCCTAGGAAACTTCTCTCCTTCGCGCCCTCTCCTCCAAAACAATCTGTAAATCTTTCGATCTAGGCAACTCAGTGTATCGCGAAGATGTTTGATTAGTGTGCAAGGGTCAATAGCTGCTACCCTCAGTGTCAGATCTTTCAGACCTCGCCCTCTCAGACTTAGAGTGGTGAGTTCTAGAAGTCCTCGAATGAGAGTCGTCTGTCCTAAAGCTTCTGCTCCTAGAATGTGTTGGTGTGCCATATCTATCTTGATCTCCAAAATGATAGATCGCATTTGTCCTTCGCAGATCTCCACTCTTGCCACGCCTTTGCCTCTCACTTAGCGCTTCAAAGCCTCTCTGTCTACCGCCATCCTCCTTATCAACTCATCATGCTCCCTCACGTGATCTTCCAGAATTTGCGTATCTGTTCGTTAACTTTGTCCATCTGGGCTCCGAGAGTAGCGAGGGCTCAAACCCCGCTTTTCTCATATGCCCCTGTGAGGGTTTCATCGTTGAGGATCCAAGTTCGCCATGGGCGGAGCAGGAGGCAAATCCTCACGCCTCCTGTTTATTTTCGGCGTCTAGCCATCAATGACGAAATGCGGCAAATCTTCGTTGTACGCTATTAAAGCTTACTGAAGGAAAACTTGATCAAAATATAAGTTCTCTAAGAATTTCCCACATATGGCCCAATTGTACAAGCATGAAATAATCTTCACTCATATAATCCTGTTGATTAAGTTTGCACTTTTCCAAATGTCGTCGTAACACATGAAATCACAAACGTGAGCTAGTCGACAGATGTATGTTGGAAACCCTTCTAATGCCTATGTCAGCAAGTAGACTAAGGAGATAAAAGCTTTGTGAATTCAGGAATAATCATTGCAATATCTGATATTAGGGTTTGGTTTGAGCTTTTTTAGATTCTGCATGGCACCATCCTAGTAGGACTCTAACTCTCCTTTGTAAAGTCATCCTAGGAATCACATTCCTAAGGGATAATACTTATCCTTTAACATCCTTCTCACTGCAAGCCAAGTGAGATGTCACAACTCTTTGAACGGCTTTCCACCGAGCAGTCGAACTACTTTACTCTGTTCGTCACTAACTTGACCGTGCAATACGTAGTGCCATGCAAGGTTTGCACGACATGCCACCATGCTGACATTGCGCGGTTATTCTCTTAGCTCGGTCAAACATTTACTTTCAGTTGGGTTTTACTGTCTTCCTTTGTATCTCGGTTAAAGCATTGACCGCTTCTAGGAGGTAGCTAGGTCCAAGAATATAGGCATTTAGTAGTCTGGTCAAACATCTTTGACTGGCCTAGTCTTTGCTCGGCCTAAATCAAGCTATCTCCAAAACATAGCTCGGCCCATCACACGGCCCAAACCTTAAAGCCGCTTCTAACTAGCTCGGTCCAATTTGGCTACACAAATTACTCTCTCAATTATTATTATTTTTAATTACTTGAATTGCACACACATTATAGCTCGGCCCATCACACGGCCCAAACCTTAAAGCCGCTTCCAACTAGCTCGGTCCAATTTGACTACACAAATTACTCTCTCAATTATTATTATTTTTAATTACTTAAATTGCACACACATTGAGTGTTATATATATATATATATACACACACCACATATACAATAATGATTGTGGTCTAAGGCAGAAAATAGACCTGTTCTCGAAGTAATTAATCAATAATGTCAGAATAATCATGTTCACGTAATACTTTTAGGCCATGTTTGTTTGGGCGGACTGGATTAGCATTCCCAAGACTCATAGTCCTAGGACTACGAATCCGTTGGATTATGTATCCTATCTTAACTAATAGTCAAGTTTAAAATAATTAATCCGTACTTCAATTGTTTAACCAAATATCGGATTAATAATTTTATTGGACTATTAGTCCAATCCCAAGCTCATGTCCACCCAAACAAACATGACCTTAGGGCTTTGTTAGAGAGCTCTAATTAGTGCTGCCCTAAAGGAGCTCTAATGAGCTGGCACCATTAAAAAAAAAATAAAAAAAAGGTAAAAGACAAAATATGAGGGGAAAAAAGACAAATTAATGTTCCTTTAAAGCTCTCTTTTTAGACGTCTCACTCATTTTTGATACTTTTAACGATTAACCAATGGCCTGATAATTTTTTTACCAGTGATTGATATAATCATATAATACACCAATATGTTTTGCAATTGAAGATGACTTGCCTCTGGGGAGAGAAAAAATTGGACCAGTGTAGCGGATTCATTTGGGCTCATCTTAGAGCTTATTTTGATAATTTAATTCATTTATTTTTAAAGTTTTTATGAATAGATATAAAAAAATTTAAAATTAAAAATAAAAAAATTAATTGATTTTGTAGTTAAATAATTTCATCATATTTATTTTGAAATAATTGATGGTATATATCATCAAAATTATATTTATTGTTTAATTTTTTAAAAAAATAAATATCTTTAAATTATTTGACTATAATTATCAAATCAAATTATTTTCCGTACAAATTAAACGGACTCCTAGCTTATTTCAATGTACTTTAGACAAACATTGTCCTTTAATACTTATGTTAATCCAATATAAGAGAAAGTCAAACGATTTGATTGGCATCTTAGATGAAATCATGCTATCTTAATAATAATTTTAAATAGACATTAATATTACAACCTAAAAAATAAATATTTTTAAATTATATGATTATAATTATCCAATCAAATTATTTTACATACTAATTAAGCGGACTTCCTAATTTATTTATTTATTTATTTTTATCTAAAACAAGATTTAATGTTGAAGTTGTATTAAGACCAAAAAAAAAACAAAAATATTTCAGGAGAAAGATCTTGTACCATAATTCTCAGTATTTGGTATATGTAAGATTATTTTTAGTGATAGATTTTATAAGAATTCAACGATTCTATTTAAATACTTGGTGACAAATACTGATCTTCGTCTTATTAGGATATTTCTGAATAAGTTCTTAGATAACCAACTTAAACTTTTATTTTTTTTTATTTTCTATTTTTTATTTTTGTTGATGGCAGACAATTCATTTGCGTGTAAATTGATGGTATACTATTTTCAATTTGTATTTAGATTGTGTTTGTTTCAAGGATTTGGAAGGTGATTGGGCAAGGGGGAAAAAATAGGTAAAATATAAATAAAATATATTTAAATTTTACTTAATTTCACACAATTTTTTATTTTTCTTTTCAAATCTATTCTCAAATTCTCCAACCAAACACAGCGTTAAAGATGCTAATATACAAACTCTTGTATAGGTCAAAAAATTGATAATTTTTATTGGAGAATTCTATTATACATACCCCTTATTCTATTTAATTGTGTTATTTTCTTCTCTAATTATGATCATTTTTTTAATTATGATATTATTTTAAATTTTTTAATTATGCCTTATTTGTGTTCCATAACCTTTTGATTTTTTATTTGTAATGTACCTAACACCTAAATTGATTGCATCACTCGACAAATACATAGATGACTGCTACACCGTACAAAATAAATCATAAATTTCAAGGAAAATTTTCTTTTAAAATTATGCAAGTCATATCTCTTCTCCAATTTGTGGTAGGATTAGAGAGGTTGACTCTGACCTACTATCGCCCACATCATACTCGGCTTGATAATTAGGATGGTTTGTATTTTAGACTCTATTGATTGGAATGTAAAAATGACTCGCGATTTGGGGTGGGTCTGAAGCGTTTAGTCCCGTTTGGTCTTGAGCCCAACCCAAACCCACCGGCTTTGGTTTAGGCCATCATTTTGAAACCCGGCCCAGCTTGTGGGCCCGGCAAACTTGGCTCGGCCCGAGGTCCGCTTAAAGCCTACTCAAGACTCGGCCTGAGGCCTTGCTCGCTCAAGGCCCAGTATCTTTTTTAATAGAAAATAATAAACTTTCGGTAAAAAAAATTTAAAAAAAATAAATAAAATTGTCAAGCCCGTCCAAGCTCGACAGAAACTCGAGACCAAGCTCAGGCCCAACGGCCCACCCAAGGCCCGAATATCCCTGGGCCTAAGCATGGACCTAATTTTTTGGCTCATGGATTGGTCTGGCCTGGCCCGAATTTTGACGGGAGCTCGCGAGGCCCAACATAAGCCGAGCCGGGCCAGATTTACACCCTTACCTATTGACCACATTTATATAAAAAATTAAATATAATCAATTTAATTTTTAATATAAAGATAAATTATCCAGATGGTCGTGACAGGTCCAAGGTGACCTCATAGTTGGTTGGGCTTGACCTCACCAATTCGATCACAAAATGAGAATTAATCCCTTTTTAAATAAGATTAAGAGGTTTTATATTACATCTTTACATGAATATAATTTTTAATTATTTAATGGAAGCGACTCGACTATTATCAAGGTTTTAAATCATTGAATACACAAGTATAAAACAAAACTTAGACGACAATTTCACATGAGGTAGGACTCATAAAATGGGCAGATTTCATCTCATATAAGAGGATTGTCTCTCATTCTATGATAGAATTTTGTACACCTAGAAAAATTGTATATTTACATACTCTTCTTGATTCTTCTTAAAAACACACAACTCTTAACAAGTACATTCATTCTCATTCTAATTTTGTCTATTTACTTTTAACAGATACATGGCCTTGGTGGAGCAGAATGTCTTACAAGCAGTCAAGGACATGAAGGAAGTGCTAGAAGTTTCACTAAGTCATATTTTGGAGAATGTTGAGTTCCCACATCAGCCTCCTCCATTTGATTGCCCATTTCTTTCCAAAGAATTCTTCTGGCGTCATGGCTGCGATCTCTTTTCTTTCGCCGTTTCATGGTTTGCATGGGGCATAGGTGTAATTCTGTGATGTAGGCTGAAAGGTACTACATTGAGACTGCTTAAGTTACATTTATAGTCTTTAAATTTTGTTTATTTGGTGGAGATGATGTGTTTTCTGTACTTGTACAGATTTGGCAGGCAGTATGAAAATTCAATCAAAAAGTGGCGCAAAAGCAAATTCTTCGTGCAAGTAGTGACAATTCCCGGCCTGCCACCTCATTACACGTGCGGCCAAGATTCACTGCATGTGCAGCCTACCACCGCTCAAGTGGAAATTAGGGCCGCTCAAGTGACCCACCTAGGGTTGCATGCATAGAAATTTCAGTGTGTTCTGCTGGGAATAAAAGGAAGAAAAGCGGCTACTTTTAGGGTTGGAAAATATTTCAAAGAAAAAAGGAGGCTAGGGTTTGAAGAGAGGAGATTCTCAAGCTTCAAGAATGTCTCCCATGGTGGCTTCCTCTCCCTCCATCTCTTTCCACACCTCCATGAGTGGCTACGCTCTTCTTTTCTAGGGTTTTAATGAAACCTTAGCAAAGTAAATAAGTTTTCTTTTTTGTTTTCTTTTATATAATGGTTTGAACAATTGTATGGTTCTCAAGAAGTTTTCTAATATAATTTTTTATTATTTCTTCAAGTATTCTGCTTTCTGTGATTGTTGAATGCTTTCTATACAATGGTTTTTTATTCTTTCATGTTCAAGGTATGAAACGAGCCATACTACGAGGGACGAGTCGTGTTGCTACCCTAGTTTAGAGCGAACGACTCGTACTACTTGAGATGGTTCGTGCCTATATATTGAATGTGTTAATTCTCTTGATAAATGCTTCGAACTTGTAGCTGTGAAGTATTATCTAGTTCGAACCGTAACATAATTGAGTCTCAAATTGAAGCCTTATTTATGTAACTAGTGGTGAATTCGTTACCCTAGGTTTTTCTCAAAACCAGTAAATTCTAATTTTACTTTGAATTGCTTAGTTTAATCTCTTTGTTTAATTTAATTATCATTAGGTTATGAACAACCATCTTTTTCATCAAAATTAATTTAGGAATTTAACAATTAAATTAGTTTAATTTTTCATTTGTCCCTGTGGATCGATACATGGACTTACCATTATTCTAAGGCATTTTATAGCGATCCCGGTATTCCCTGTTGCTGTTTAACTGTAATCTGGACTCAGTTCCGTAGATTCGTTGTTGTCTTATCCTCATTTCTATCCCTTACTCTTTGTCTTAGAGTTTTGGGTTGTGTTGGGCAAGTGGGGAATTTGTTGGTTGTGTTTTAAAGCTTTGAAATTTTGCCCAGGTTTTGGTCCCTACGCTCGAGCGGCGATTTTACGCTCGAGCGGGTTTTTTTTTTTTTTTTTTTTTTTCTTTTTTGTTGCCTTTCCGCTCGAGCGGCAGTTGGGACGCTCGAGCCGATGAATTTCCTTCTTCTCCAGCATTTTGGTCGTCTGCAGAAAATTCTGGAAGAGTGCATCCGGCGCTCGAGCGGATCTTTGGACGCCTCGGAAGCGTGAACCAGAATAGAATATTCTGAACGCTCGCAGCGCCGCGCCGTGTGTACGCCTCGAGCCCGGCTGACCTGTCTTGTATATCAGTTCGTGAAATCACCTTTTTGATCACTTTTTGATTTCCTTTCTCTCTCTTACTTTTTCAAAACCTCCATTGGAGAGCACCTCACTCTAAAACCGAAATTCCCTCTTAGGATTGATCTACCTAGAGTGTTTTCCTCACCTTGGGCCTTTGTGAGAAGTGTGTTGATCGTCGAGGGCTTCGTTGTGATCCAAGAAATTTGGGATTTGGAGCACTTTAATTTCGGGTCATCTTCTCCAATCGAGTTCTCTATTTGAGGTAGGGATTCTCCTTGTTCTTTTTCAATACTTCGTCTATAGATAGACATGTGGTAATTTTTGTATTGCATGAAAATTGTATCATGTTGGATTTTTGTATAAATTCATGAGGTTGAACTTTGGGTTAGTTGTTGGTTTTAGATCTATTATCATTAGATGAGTTTTGGGGCTAATTGGGTGTCAATTAGCATGTTGTTGTTGTAAGGAGAGGAAACCCTAATATTTATTTGATTTAATAACTCAATAGAGGGGTTTTGATCATTGGGTAAATACTTGGGTATATTGGGTTTTGAATGAAACCATTGTTGTTTGTTGTAGTTGATTGAACCCTTTTTATCAATATTGAGAGAAGGGGAGGAAAATCCTATTTTAGTGATTATGATTTAATTTGTATAATTAAATTGGAATGGCTTGGAGATGAATGTAGTAAATTAAAATGAGTTTTGGCATTATTGTCCTTGGATTTGATTTTGTGAAAAACAAAAGGGATAAAACCGGTTTTGAAAAATAAAGAGAGTTGGTTTGTGAAATGGGAAAGGTACTTTGAAATGAGTATGAATGTTGGATTGTTGTATCTTATACTACTATGTTAGTATTAGTGATGAGTTGAAGATCTCATGATATTTGAGTCTGTTAATAGATGTTCAATATACATGCATCTGGAGGTTTTGTCCATGGTCATCGGTGGAGGATGACATGGTTGTGTTGAATTGTTGTGTATACATTACACTTATGTGTGTATCTACCTTAACTCGTTGTTAGGTTCTTGTTGGTTATGTATATGAATTATACATGTTGGATATGCCTTGTTGCATGGTTGTTGTTGGCGTTATATGCCGCGCTTATAATCAGAGGTACCGTTACCTTCCAGCTAGCGCCTGGAGAACTGTATGCGCTGAGAATATAAGGTACCACACCCTTCCAGCTAGCGCCTGGTAAACTGGTATGTTGTTGTGAAGAGGTGTATCTTTGGCTTACTACGCACATAGCTAGTAGAGCGAAGTTGGTTGTGGTTATTTCAGTATATCTTTGGCTTACTATGCGCATAGCTAGTAGAGCAAAGTTTGTTGTTGATATTTCAGTATGTTTGGAAACATCATAGATTGTGTTGATTATGGTTTTGGCAAGCTGAGTTGCCTCATTGGTTTATCTTATGCATGTCGGTGAGTTGTTATTTTCTGTTATAACAGTGCATGATAGATTTGATTATATCGGGAAGAAGCCAAAATGTCATCTTTGTATTTTGGAAAGTGTGAAGGAAAACGGATTTTCTTTAAAGAAATTATAAATTTTGAGAAGGGGTATCTGTGTATGTTAGGAGAATGGAAGAGAGTAGTGGGCTTAGTGAATTAAATTCCTAAGGTATTGTTAATGTTATGAAAGAGTGGGAATGGGAATTAATGAAAGGAATAAGGAAAGGTGAATCGCTTATAGTGTTGAATGAAACGGTTGTTTTCAAGAAAAGGTTATATTTATATATTTCGTATAAACTGTCACATTACTATTCTAGTATGAGAATGAGTGTTCATGATCATAGCTATCTGTAAGTTGTTATTGTTGAGGATCATGTTGAGTTCCCTACTGGACTATATGTTCATCCTACATTGTTGAATCTTTTCAGGTATTAAGCAGGTTGAGCTGCAAGATTTGGTTCTACTTATCAGTTGGCCACGGGGCCTTTCTTATGTGGGCGGAAAGCCATTGTGTAAAAGGGTTACACCCTTCTTCTTGTACCTTAAGTGTTGTAAGCCCAAGGGCAATTTATTAAGTATGTTCATGTAATGTTCACTTTGCATACGAATGAGAGTATTGTTTATCCCTTCTACGGATTGAATGTATGAGTTTATTTCCGCATGTTATCCTTGAAATTGAATTAAGTTAATGAATTCGGTAATGACTTCGAGTACTAAAAAGTGGGGCGTGACACATTTGGTATAGTTTAACATTTATTTTTGGTGTGTGCAATGACCCATCATTCTGCTAATGAAGTTGATGCTGCATGAGCAAAACCTAGACACATGGAAACTTATTTGGTTGCAAAAATGAAGGAGATATTTTGAAATACTAACTTTTCTACCAACTACATATAAGTGCGGACCACATGGGAGTGTGACTCACCCATTTGTGTAGTTAATGAAAAAATTGGTCATTTAGTACCTATGTGTATAATTAGATGAAACATTAGAAACTTAGTACTGAATAATCCTATGTAATGTGATTCGTGATTTAAGAACTAATTAACAGCAATTTATAGCAATTCCTAAACAAGACGATAATCGAAATCATCAAGCCAATACAAATGTAATTTAGATTATCTCAAAGTAATTCACAAATGCGACACAAAGAATTAACGTGAAAAAAATACCACAATTGGACAATTCCAATTGTGAAAAAAAAAAAAAAAAACCACGACCCAAGAAGGGTGAACAAATCCATTAAGAAAAGAATATGAAGATTACAAGAGATCTCACCAAGCCTACCATTTATGAATTCACACAACCACTTGGAGACTCTAGAAACATTTTCATTGCCTGCTCTTCATCTAGGATTGTCCATTGTTGAGCTTGAATCCACAAACTCCAACTCAGCCCATATTTCACCGGTTAAACACAAGGAAGGTAGATTCAATCAAAGCCTCTTGATGTGTTCAATCAATTCCATGATGTGAGAAAATCACCAACAATCCATCAAGAGAAAACCAATAACAACTCTCTATAAGATAGACCTATTGTTTTTAAGTATTCAAAGAGAAATCTGAAAACGTTAAACTCTAAAATGAGCATCTAAGGTGATTTAAACAATCCATAGTCGCAAGGACCACTTGAACGCGGGTAAGACCACTTGAACGATGTGTCCTGAAAGGTGGTGTTAATAAACTTACACCTATCACTGCACTCAAGCGCAAGAAGTATTGCTCGAGTGGTAAAACAAAACACCCAATATTTTAGAGTGTAGACTAAAATATTGGATGCCCCATTTCAACGCTCGAGCGTAAACATGACCGCTCAAGCGTTCCATGTAGATTTATAGGCCAAGAGGAGATTTCTAATTCTGAAAAATAAATGATCAAATACATAACAACACTCAGAAACTCACAACATTACAACTCAAATGTTTTTTTTCGTAGAATTGACAAATAAGGATCCTAAAAAGTAAAGGTATGTAAGCAAAATTGTGAAAATTATATAAGAACCATAACTATGCATAACACTATTATTATTTGCAAATTATGTGCTTTCATTATGAGTAACGGTGGTGATGGCGACTGGCTACACTACAACATATAAGAGTTTTAGAGACCAAATTTTTTGGTCTTTAAAAGTAAAAATTTTGTTGCAAAAGATATTTATGAACCAATTTCTGTCGTCGTAAGGATAGTCGCTAAAAGGTTATACCGAAAAGTTTAAAATAAGGCTTTTAGCATCAAAATTTTGAAAATGTCACTAATAAATACATTTTTAGGGACAAAAAAATTTAGCCTCAAAATTATTTATTTTTTTAGACAAAAAATTTGATCCCAAAAAGATAATAATTCATCACTAATGTCCAATTTTTATTGCTAAAAATATAATAATGACACTTTTCGCAACAAAAATATTTAGTCCCTAAAAAATAATTTTGTTTCTAAATTTTAGTCTCAAAAATCTTAATTTTTTTGTAGTGCTAGTGACCAGTTGGGTTATGCTTTATTTTTGGTGATTGAGACTTCTTCATTTTTTTTTTTCTTTCTTTTAGCCATTTCTCTTTTTAGTTGTGGTTTAGATGATAAATTATATTCCCAACTGCCATTTAAAAATATTAATTTTAAAATTTATATTATTTAGTTACATAAGAAATATATATATTATTTCAAAATCATTTAGAATTAAATTTTGAGGTTGGCTGAATTTCAGTTGATTATTAAAGGGGCTAAATTTATTAAACAATAATACTATCAACCCCAAAAAATTACTCAATAGAAATTTCAATATGTGGTTGAAATTTATTTTACATATGAATCCTACAAAATACTCAATTTCCACCATCCATCACTATTTTGGACAATTTATGGACACTTAAGTCTGGGATCCCAAAGCACCTCCAACGCTTCATTTTTTATTTCATCAAATTCAAATTTGATAAATAAAAAAAAAACATAAAAAATTGGTGCTCCAACGTTAAAATCAAATCAATTTCAAATTAAGGATATCTCAAATTTTCCATCAAATTGAGAATGTTGGAACCTTTCATCAAATTACTGTAGATAGCTGTTAGCTTTACGGGTGATGCTGAGCACCAGACGACCGGTCGGATGTCCGGCTGGTTGTTCTCCCAGTCTACCACTTCCTTGCAAAATTGCCTATAATTGAAACAAAAATTTACACTGATCAATCGACCGACTAGACGTTCTCTCAATCGTCCTCCCAATCGATCGATCGTTTGATAAAATCTCAAATTGCTCTATTGGAACGTGCGATATCAGATGAAATTTTTATTCAAATTTAATAAAAAATAAGCAAACATTGGAGATGCTTTAAGAACTCAATAATAATAACCCATATATATTGGGTTAAGTGGGAGGGTTTGGATTTAAAAGTTATTTTAGACTTCCTTAATACAATAAATCCCATCATCATTTGCATTTTGGACAATACTTTCTTGCAGTATGGTTGCCAGATTTCCTGCTACCAAAAAATGATTAAAAAACATGCTGCTAATACATGATTAAAAGTCCATGCGTGCTATTCATTTAAAAAAAAAAAAAAAACTCATATCTTTTTAAAAATATTAAATTAAATATGTGCTTATTGAGATTTGCTTATATTACGGATTGTCTCTTATAATTTAAAAAATTACAAAGACTACATTGTTAGAACCTTTTATATAGTAGAATTCACTAAAAAATAAAATTCATAACTGTTCTCTTATACAATAATAAAATTACCTAAATTATTAATTAAAATATATTTATGACATTATTAAAAACTATTAATTGACTTGATAATTTATTAATAAGTGGGGCCATTTGTAACGATATTAGAAACTTTATAGGGCAAAATGTAATTTGCAGAACTACAACAGCGATTCATATTTTAAATAAATTTCAAGAAGTGTATTTATAATTTATCCTTTTAAATAGTAGTATTTTTTTCTAGGCCAAATTACCAACATCCCCTTGAGGTTTAAACAAAATACAAGATACAAAACACCCTTGGAGTTTCAAAAGTTACATCTCGCCCCCCGAGGTATATGGTCACATTTCAATTACCACCTACTATGAAGTAGCCATCAGATTGAGAAAATTCTATTTTCACACGCACCTCTATGCACATACTCAATGAAATATTATTTTAATCACAATTGTATCCTAAAGAAAAATTACTATAATAGATATCAAAATACACATAATATTATATCACATTTTTTTCTAAAAAAATGCACATCATTTCATTAAAATAATAAATAATAAATAAAAAAAATAAAAAAAACTAAACCTAGTTTCTCCCTAGTTGGTCATTTCTTCCATAATTTCTCAAAAGTGAACCATTGTTTCCTCTCCTTCTTCGATGAAGCTACTGCATTAACCTTCAATTCAACCGAACCCAACTTGGTAGTGTCACCATTTTCAACCTCAACAATTTGAAATGGTTTTTCCGAGACCTTAGACAATTCTCAACAATCACATCAACCAAAGTAGACTTCGTTTCAGTCTCTTCAAACCCAGATCGAGACTTATCGCCCGAAACATCAATCGATTCAATCAAACCAAGCTTTGATTCAACATCCACTTGAGTCTCAGTTATTTCAAACTACTTTGTTTGATCTAAATTGGTCCCCAACAGTGATGGTGGCTCAGGCATCGCTAAAAAAACAGAGTTCAGATCTCCGGCCGCTCTTTCCAGCCGCGCTCCCAGCAGCGCTACAAAACGACGTCGTTTTGTATATAATTTTTTTTTTTTCCTTTCTTTTCTTCTTATTCACCTTTCCCCTTTCCATTGAACCCTAGACAGAAGAGAGGAGACGAAGGAGACACGAAGGAGAGGACACGAAGGAGAGGAGAAGAGCTGGACGATCTGGAAGAGTGAGGCGACGATACAGGACGACACGAAGGAGAGGAGAAGATCTGGACGATCTGGAAGAACGAGGTTCGTTTCTCTCCCTTTCCATTCTTTTCGATTTTTCCCTTTCGATTTTCGATCCAAAAGGATGGTTGTTTTATTCTGTGCTCATCAATTTTGGCTAAAATGGGACAACTTTATGGGGAATGAAACAATAAATGAAGTGAGGATGCAAACACATTTTGGTAAAGATGCGATTACATCAACTTTGATTTGGGACAAAGATAAGTACCAATAGAGGAAACCTTTTTCAGAGGAACCAAAAAAAAAAAAAAAAACATAGTGAATTAAATACAACTTCCTAGTGCAGAAATTTTTATGCAAATCCCAGTTGAGTATCCAAAGTTTGTATAAAAATGAAGGGAAAAAAAAAAGAAATTAATAGCATTTGGGTTTCCAACAATTCTAGGAAATCATATTTGTTCACATTATAATTAATGTATATCAAAATTTTAAATATTAGCCTATAGATATTCAATACAATACGAATTGTGATTTTGGACAGTGCCATAGCACCTATTATTACTCGAATAGATGCATTTTTTTTTTGAACCCATTTTTACCCTAAATTAGTAGATCACATTAAGTCCTTGAACGGAGAATAGAATATCTCTCGGCTAACCCAGCTTCGTCTATTTTTTGGGACCAACAAGGGATTATTACAAAAATATTCACCTGATATTCATAGTCTTAGACTGATATATCGGTCATCAATTAACACAGTCTAATATCATTCGATATATAATCGTCGATATATATTCTGATATGTCTATTTAAAATCATATTATGTATGCATGTCAACGGATATAGGGATGTCAAAACTTTGGATACCTTGTTTGCTGTGGTCACTTCTCATGCTTCTGTACATCTGATTGGAACCAAAACAACCAAAAAAGCAAAAACAAAGATATGCATTACTTACATGGTGAATCCAAAGTCATCTCACTTAAGAGAAACGAAAACAAAAACAAAAAAACAAACCTGGAGATGACTTTTGACATGTGAAATGGTGAGTCCTCTCACATCCATCAACTGAAGAACCAGCTTTGGTGTTGCTTCTACAAAGTAGAAAGAACAAAAAATCCAACAGCATATATCTTTATCAAAGAACAAAAATTACAGGACCACACAACAACACAAATCAAGAAAATCAAGAGAGGGAGAGAGAGGGAGAGAGGAAAGAAAAAAAAAATAAAAAGAGCACCCCAACAAAGTCAAGAGAGAGAAAGCAAACATTGATTGTTGACAACAACTTACTATCCTGACCCCCAAGCCTTTCAATGGCATGAACAAAGCATTGATGAAGATCAGGAGTCCATCTCAAACGAGGCACCTTGGATCTTATATACTGTCTCACAGCTCCATTCCTTCCACAACTACCCATCTTGATCTTCTTCTTTTTTTCCTCTTATCAAACCCTGTTTGTTTCTCGAGAAAATCTGTCAAATATCCAAAAGGGTCTCTTCAAAACCTCTTCTTTTCCCTTCTTGATCAAGTATTCCCCCCAAAACGTTTCTATATCAACCAATCCCGTTAGAACTGTCTAAGGTTTGAAGCTGCACCAAATAGTGGCACAAAGGGGGCAGTATATAGGGGAGAGAACTATTTAAGAGGTGGTACACAACTGCACAAAAACATCAGTACAGTCTAAATAGCCTGCAAATAATCAATATATGCCCCGAACTGTAGTGTATGGTTATTAAATTTGTAGCTTAAATAAGTAACCATGACTAGCTTGTAGGCAGCAATTGGGTAATCTTGGAATTGCTGAACACTTATTATAATTCTCCTTTCAAATGACTTGATTAGCATGAGACAATATTTGCAGATCGAGACTGATAAATTGGTCAATCTTTACAGGAATTCAAGCAGAAGAGGGAATATAGGACACAATTTGGATATAATTGCGTTTCAAAATTGGTTCAAAGGGCATGCTTCTAGTCATATTTAGAGTAGAACACAACCAAGAGAAATTATACACACCCATCGCATTTCTTTCAATTACAGAATAGATAACTAGAAAATAAAGTAGTATGATAATCATTTTTCATCTGCATCTGTCACTGTAATTGAGTAAACTGCAAATGAATTTGACCCAAGTTTGTCAAAGTATGCTCCTATAACCTGTAGACATTACAAATGCACCACATTGTTCTAAATTCTCAAATTCAAGTAGTTTTTAAATTTTTAATAAATTTATGTTATTCTCAAAGTCACCTAACCCAAACCTGGTAGTCCTATCCTACAATAGTGGAAAAAACCAAAGCATTGTTGCATTCACATTGGTAGGATATCACATATTGAAGAAAATGATATTTTTAGACTAACCTGGTAGACTAATATTTGAAGAAAATTGAAGTAGCTTTAGCATAACCTGTAGACTAATATTGGTTGCATTCACATTGTTGCATTCAAAGTCACCTAATATACAAGTTCACTTTTTAAATCAAATGATATTTAAATGAGATTATTGATTAATAATTAGACAAGATATGAGAGAAAGAGTTGCTTTAAATATTGTAATAGATTGTTGAAAATGTTGGAATATGAAAGTATAAAAATTTAAATGCCAAGGTTTTTGTTTATATATGCAAATGTAAATATAGCAAATTAACCCTAACTTCATGGAAGTGTCAGAGCTTCCTATTTAGGTGTATGTAGGAATGATATGATTGAAGTTGAATGTGTATATAACTTTACTATGAATTGTGTGCATAATTTTGCAGATGTCAAGTTCAACTGTTAACGGAGGTACCTCAGATCAGTTGACGTTCAACAACAGAAATTGCCCTAAATGTCATAAGAAAGCAACTATTCAAATTTCGGAGACGGAACAAAACAGAAACAAATTATTTTATTGTTGTAAAAATTGCGGCGATTTTATGGGATGGTGCTTGCCTACAAATTCACAAGGTAGACGTGAAGGAGTAGTGCAAATGGAAAATATGTCAACTGTCACCGAACAACAACTTCGACTTATGAATGAACAACTTCGATTTCAAAGTGAAGAACTGCAATTTATGAGGGCGAAGATGCTTAAGTTGGAAACAGACATAAATCAAAATTCGAGTCGTATTTATGGGTTGTGTATCTTGCTTGTAATTGGGATCGTGTTAGTTATAAAAATGTAATAGTTTTGTAATCTTTGCGACCCATGACAGCTAGTGGCAGGTTGTATGGTTATGTGGTTAGGTAAACTATATGTTTGTATGGTTAACTGGACTTGTTAATTTTGTATGGTTATATGGTTATGTAATGGCACTTGGTTATTTTGTTCATTTTGTCCAGCAGAGCTGTGTAATTTGTGTAATCAGTTTGTATGGTTATGTTGTGCACTTTGTATGGCTGTGATTATGTTCAACCTGTTCGTTACAGGGTGTAATGAAAATAGGGAATAAGTGTATTTTGTCCATTACAGGGTGTACTCAAAACAGGAAATAAAATCAGACCTGCCCATTACAGGGTGTACTCAAAACAGGAAATAAAATCAAACCTGTCCATTACAAGGTGTAATCAAAACAGTAAATAACCGAAAATAAGTTCAACCTGTCCATTACATTACAGGGTGTAATCAAAACAGGAAATTTTAAAATTCAAATTGACATAGAAACATTGATTTTAGTTTTTAATGATGTCATCCAAACTAAAGCATTATATATCTCCATTCTTATTTTGAATATCCCAATTGTGAGAATTGGTATCATATGGCATGCAAAGTTTAAAGCTGTGCACTTTCTAGAAATTAAGAATGTAAACTAAACAATTCTAGAAATTACATTTTTAAACAAATGTGAAAAATGGCGTTTGAAGAATTTAAATTGAATGGAAAAACAGAGTAAACTATGAATCAAACTTCTGACCGTATTAATGAAGAATTTATCATGTGAAGTAAAAAAACATTATCGTTCTTGGGTGTAATAAAAAATGTACACAAACATTGAAATCCCCACCAAACATGAATACATTAATACTAAACTCTCACCCCTTCTTGGGTGTAATAAAAAATGTCCATAAAAAAATTCAAATCCCACCAAACATTACAAATACATAAAAAAATATATCCATAAAAATTATACAAATCCCACAAAACATTACAAATACATAAAAAAAAATTGTCCATCAAAAATATCCAAATCCCACCGAACATAAAAAAAAATACACCCAAATCCACAAATATAATAACATCATCGTTCAGTGCAAGCCTTCCAGGGATGTCCATCCACACGACTGTCAGCAGGACTATGTGAGGCTTGTGACAGACTGCAGTACTATCTCAAAGCAATTTCTGAAACGATGTCGGAGTGGGATACAGTAAAGGCATTGAATCAGGCGGCATTGACTGAGGCGTTTCTTGCAATAGTGATACATGTATTAAACTTTTTTTAGAATCTATACTACATTTTCAATGTAAAGTATGTAACCAATTACAACTCACATCATATGTAGGATACATGACATGATGTACACTTATACGACCCATGGCAAATGAAGGTTGAGATTGGGATTCAGGTCGAGATTGGGATTGAGGTTGAGAAATATAGGTTGCACGACCATCACCCTAAAGTAAACCAACGTAAAAAAATAAAGTATGAAATGAAAAATAGTAATAATGTATTTTCATTTTACAAAACATACAATATGAAATATTACCTCGGCATAATTAGTATGACTCATGGCAAAAGAAGGTTGAGATTGGGATTCGCGACTATGACCCTAAAGTAAACCAACATAAATAAAAGAAGAATGTCCATCAAAAAAAATAATAATGTATTTTCATTTTTAAACACATACAATATGAAATATTACCTGAACGTAATTACTACGACCCATGGCAAAAGGAGGTCGAGATTGACCTTATGGAGTGTAAACATCCTAAAGTAAACCAACATAAAGCAAAGAATAAGACAATGCATTTAAAAAAAAAATCATAATGCATTTTCATGTTAAAAAACAAACAATATGTTATATTACCTCAACATAATTACTACCCATGGCAAAAGGAGGTCGAGATTGACCTTGTGGAGTGTAAACACCCTAACGTAAACCAACATAAAGCAAAGAATAAGACAAAGTTCATAATTCCGTATGAGATTCAATTTCCCTAACGTCTATGCATGTCAAAGGTAAACACCCTAAATTAAATATTACCTGTATCGAATGATTACCCATGTCGGAAGAAGGTTGAGATTGACCTTGATAAGTAGAAAAAGAACCATCCTACATGCATCACAAAAGACAAAAAATAATCAATATAACGCTACTAGTTGCAAGAATAATCAATCCATCAAATTAATACAAGGTTGCACACAATAGTAAAAATTACCTGACTAGAAATATTACCCATGGCAGCAGGAGGCTCATATTGACCTTCAAGAGTACAAAAACTATCACCCTGCAAACAACCAAATTATTTAATAAATTATTTTCCTAACACACATAACACAAAATTGATAACACATAACAATCAGACATAACTTCAATTAATTACCTGCTTAGATTGCATTCTTTTCTTCTTCGCAATACATTTTTCCATCTCGCCCTTGATCCTCCTTCTTCCCTTAGTAGTTGCTTGTCTTTTCTTCAGTCCCTTGGCTTGGATTGGACAATCTATTTCATCACTCTGTGGGCATGTGTTAGCTGAGGAATTTCTGAATTCAGTGATCTCCACTTGACCAAAAGTGTGCACACTTAATTTGTCTTCAACCATGACACTCAGTTCTTCACCTTTTGCAAGTGACAAATGATAAGTTTCTTCACTTTCGGCGGCTCTACTTGCAATAGCTCTAAACATATTCATCAATGACCTATATCGGTCGCTTTGATGTAGTTTGACATCAGCCTTCACATCATACCCACGCCTATCTTTCACAGTTTCAGCCCTTGCTTTTTTAGTCCATCGTTTGAGTATGTATTGTGCAGGAAGGTCCTTTGCATTGATTATCTCTCTAAGCACCTTTAAACAATGTTGACACACTATGCCCTTCACTTCAAACTTCTTGCAACTACAACTCAAAAAACCATCTCTATCCATTGTCACATTCTTATCTTTTTTTCCATCTACATCCGTTTGAATTGTGAATATGGTACTCTCACCATCATGAATAGTGCCTACAATGGACGCTTCAATGGACTGCACGTACTCATTTTGGAATTCCTCAAAAATTGTTTTGGTGTAAATATCTGCCATTTGCTTTAACATCACAGTTGGAATGGCAACCCTTGGCAATTTTTGACACAAATTATACTCGGCTTCCAATTCTTTATACCTTTTGTCATAGAGCACCCTCTCAAAATGCTTGAAAAATTCCATCAAGTTATGATCACAATTGAGATAATCCTTCAAAAATGCATTGAATGATTCACTAAGTTGAGTAGTACTCATTCCAGCTGCCCAAGAATTCATAATATATGGCCATCCCCATTTCTCCTTCACACCAAAAGTTTGCGCCAACCAATGATTGTTGTGTGCATCATACCTATGAAGAATTTGGTCCCATTGTATTTTGAATTCTTCTTCATCATCAATTTGATGCATAAATTTTGAAAAGACACCCTTTACCCCAACATCTTGAAAGAGGGAACTCACATGCTTCATGGCATTTTGCATCAAATGCCATGTACAAAGTCGATGGTTTGTACTAGGCATGACAATTGGAATGGCCTTAGCCATCGCAGCATCTTGATCGGTGAAAATAGTTTTTGGAGCTTTGTTTGACATTGCCTCCAAAAAAATCTGAAACAACCATGTGAATGATTCGGCAGTCTCATCATACATCAACGCTGCACCGAATACAACAGTTTCTCGATGATGATTAAATCCAACAAAGGTTCCAAAAGGTCTATGTTCATTATTTAATTTGTAAGTAGTGTCAAAGGTCACTACATCACCAAATTAAGCATAGTCCATTATCATTTGTGCATCCGCCCAAAATATGTTACTTATTTGCTCTTCACAATCTAATTGGTCTACATAATAAAAGGATGAATTTTCTAAACTTTTCTTACAAAAGTATTGCAACACACTACCCGCTTCTCCATATTCCAAATCTTTTTGTCTCTTCGATCTCAAGTAATTTTTTTGGTCCAATTTGGTGAAGCCAAGTGATGCTCTTCTACCAGATTCCCTACCAAATAGCTCATAAGCAGACCTAAGAGGAATTCCAGATTCTGCAGCCAATTCTACTTCAATTGCTTGGGTGGTAGATATTTTTCTTTGGGATGGCAACATATGAATGCACTCTTGAGGCACAAGATCATGATTATGATGTTCAACAAAATCAATGGCAACATATTTTCCTAAATTTCTATCTAACTTGATACTAAATCGAGCACGACAACCACACCTCACCTCTTGTCTCGAAAATTTTACTAGTGGATCTCGCTTGTCAATACCCCGAGTTCCCTCTTTATAACATACAAAAGTCCGTGAAGTTATTTCCTTAGTATGTTTGTTCTTGTGTGCATGTAGCTTCTTAATACTAAAGCCCACCTTTCCGCCATAGGTATTATAAAAATCATATGCAACTTGTTCAGAATCAAATGACATACCCAATTTTGGCTTCCAACCACAATTAGCCAACTCATTAACACCATTATTTTCTTCGATTACCTGCAATTCGATTTATAGGTTATGGGGAGTGGTTTATTAAGGTAGTTTTATTTTATAATTTTGTAAATCTCTCTGAAATGATGGACCAGATCATAGTTATAAATGATATCTTTCATATATAACTACCATAGTTATAAATGATATTGAAAAATCAATCATAGTTACTAATCACTCTTCTTTATAATTACTAATTTCTGAATTCACAAAATCCTTAATTATATATAAATCCTTAATTATATATAAAAATTAACATAGAGAAATGTATAGAGAAAAATTAATTATTTTATAATTTTGTAAATCTCTTTGAAATGATGGACCAAATCATAGTTATAAATGATATCTTTCATATATAACTACCATAGTTATAAATGATATTGAAAAATCAATCATAGTTACTAATCACTCTTCTTTATAATTACTAATTTCTGAATTCACAAAATCCTTAATTATATATAAAAATTAACATAGAGAAATGTATAGAGAAAAATTAATTATTTTATAATTTTGTAAATCTCTTTGAAATGATGGACCAAATCATAGTTATAAATGATATCTTTCATATATAACTACCATAGTTATAAATGATATTGAAAAATCAATCATAGTTACTAATCACTCTTCTTTATAATTACTAATTTCTGAATTCACAAAATCCTTAATTATATATAAAAATTAACATAGAGAAATGTATAGAGAAAAATTAATTATTTTATAATTTTGTAAATCTCTTTGAAATGATGGACCAAATCATAGTTATAAATGATATCTTTCATATATAACTACCATAGTTATAAATGATATTGAAAAATCAATCATAGTTACTAATCACTCTTCTTTATAATTACTAATTTCTGAATTCACAAAATCCTTAATTATATATAAAAATTAACATAGAGAAATGTATAGAGAAAAATTAATTATTTTATAATTTTGTAAATCTCTTTGAAATGATGGACCAAATCATAGTTATAAATGATATCTTTCATATATAACTACCATAGTTATAAATGATATTGAAAAATCAATCATAGTTACTAATCACTCTTCTTTATAATTACTAATTTCTGAATTCACAAAATCCTTAATTATATATAAAAATTAACATAGAGAAATGTATAGAGAAAAATTAATTATTTTATAATTTTGTAAATCTCTTTGAAATGATGGACCAGATCATAGTTATAAATGATATCTTTTATATATAACTATCATAGGTATAAATGATATTGAAAAATCAATCATAGTTACTAATCACTCTTCTTTATAATTACTAATTTCTGAATTCACAAAATCCTTAATTATATATAAAAATTAACATAGAGAAATGTATAGAGAAAAATTAATTATTTTATAATTTTGTAAATCTCTTTGAAATGATGGACCAGATCATAGTTATAAATGATATCTTTTATATATAACTATCATAGGTATAAATGATATTGAAAAATCAATCATAGTTACTAATCACTCTTCTTTATAATTACTAATTTCTGAATTCACAAAATCCTTAATTATATATAAAAATTAACATAGAGAAATGTATAGAGAAAAATTAATTATTTTATAATTTTGTAAATCTCTTTGAAATGATGGACCAGATCATAGTTATAAATGATATCTTTTATATATAACTATCATAGGTATAAATGATATTGAAAAATCAATCATAGTTACTAATCACTCTTCTTTATAATTACTAATTTCTGAATTCACAAAATCCTTAATTATATATAAAAATTAACATAGAGAAATGTATAGAGAAAAATTAATTATTTTATAATTTTGTAAATCTCTTTGAAATGATGGACCAGATCATAGTTATAAATGATATCTTTTATATATAACTATCATAGGTATAAATGATATTGAAAAATCAATCATAGTTACTAATCACTCTTCTTTATAATTACTAATTTCTGAATTCACAAAATCCTTAATTATATATAAAAATTAACATAGAGAAATGTATAGAGAAAAATTAATTATTTTATAATTTTGTAAATCTCTTTGAAATGATGGACCAGATCATAGTTATAAATGATATCTTTTATATATAACTATCATAGGTATAAATGATATTGAAAAATCAATCATAGTTACTAATCACTCTTCTTTATAATTACTAATTTCTGAATTCACAAAATCCTTAATTATATATAAAAATTAACATAGAGAAATGTATAGAGAAAAATTAATTGCCAGTTTGACATGATTGGATTGGGCCCGAGGCCGTCTGATGTGTTTGGAGCCACAATTACTTGACCTATATATATATATACTAGATAGAAACATGAATTGGGCCCAAGGCCGTTTGGTGCATGTCGTTCTAAATACTGTTCGCGTACTTTTTTTATTTGATATTATTCACTGGGCTTGCGCTCACGTTCATTCATGTCTATGTAGGTGAGCCAAGGGACGTCCAAACCCAGCCTCAGTGAAGTTTGTATAAAACAGTCAAGGTTTTGAAGAGTCAGCCCAAACGTCTCACGCACGAGACTTGTCTTCACCTATTTTGCTCTTTTGATATGGTTTTGTTATATTGGCGAAAACATTGGATTACCTTTGTACATAAACTTTGGGTTTGACCAATTTAGACTTAATGATCCTGTATGTACAGAACCTTGTGTTATTACATATGTTGATGTGAGTTATTAACATGTATACGTATAGATTGTTATGAAGTACCATGTAAGCATAGTTCTATGGACAAAAGTTTTGATTTTGCTTCCGTTTGGCCCCTTAGCTTTGTTAAAATATATTTGCTTTGGTTTGAGGCTGTAGGTGATCTCGTGATTACTGGCCGGTTATGTCCTTAACCCATAGGCGCGAGTTCGGGTCATGACAATGTAGCTGTGACAAATTTAAGCCTTTAATTTAATATTTTTTAAGAAATGGGTAAGGACTCCTCTCCAAATGTAGGGAATACATTCAGAGCAATGATGCTATGAACCATAGTAATCAAAATTTAAAATATATGAATTAAGTATGTTTTGAGTGTAATTTACACCGCATGAAGTTTAATTTTACATTATTTATTTAGAAAAAATCTCTAAACATAGAAAATAAACTCAAAAACTTATTCGAAAATGCAAATTTATAATGTAGATTAAATTTTCTTTATATGAGCTCTTTTGTTTTGTATTATGGATGAATTTTTTATTTTTCCCCCCGAATTTATAAATCCATGATTAATGCTAAAAACACAATTATCAAACACAAA
The DNA here is from genome assembly GCF_004153795.1 of Camellia sinensis. Classification (NCBI taxonomy): domain Eukaryota; kingdom Viridiplantae; phylum Streptophyta; class Magnoliopsida; order Ericales; family Theaceae; genus Camellia; species Camellia sinensis. Next base: position 2,968,593 of record NW_021024888.1, read on the forward strand.
ATAAGATACATATATCTCACATAAGATGAAATTCAAATTATGTGAACCCTATGTATGGTAACTATCTCATGTGAGATATATTTGTCCTATTTTTTATTTGGTGGTTGTGTTGATTTATTGCTTTTCTAAACCATCTTCATTTTGTTTTCTTTGTTGGTACAAACACAAAAACAAATGACCCAATCATTTTCATCTACTTTGATGACAGTGGATCTACAATAGTATCTCTAGTCTATTCAATAATCCTAGGTAAAAATTATTCATAATTCTATAATAGTGTTAGGAATACAGGTCTTGTTTGGCAAGATTTTTTTAAGTTAAAAGATGATAATCAGAAAGTAGAAGCTAAACCACCACTTTCCCAACTTCTAAATCATCAACTTTTTTTAGCTTATTTAAGTTATTTTTGTCTAATAAGTTATAAATAGAAGGTTCACCAAACAATCTGGTACAAACTCTCAAATTAAAATAAGCTATAATTACCTCTTAGAAACTGTAACAAATAGTGCCTAAGTGTCGGTTTGGCAATATCTCTTTTTTAGTAGTCTTTTAACTTTTTGACTTTTTTATGAAAGTGAAATAAGTTAATATGGATTGAGTTTTTTAGTTGAATAGATAATTGTGAGAAAAAAAATGATTGATTGATATATATAATATAACATGTTGACTTTTTAGATTTTTTTAGTTTTTTTGTGGCTTTATAAAATTTTTTAACTAAAAAAATCACTAACCAAATGAGGGCTAATTATCTTATCTAGTCTTCCAAGAATTTTAAGGTGATGTTGTGCCCATTCAATAACAAGAAGTTGTGTACTTATATTATTACATAGCCCCATAAAATAACAACAATATGAGAAAATGATAAAATATGATTAGTTAGGCACACAAATACATAATCCTTCCAAAACACAGGTAAGTTTGGGAATTATCTAAAATAACTAAAAAAATTAACCATTCTCACAACTTTCTACACATTCTTCATATAAAATAAAAAATTCAATTAAATAACTAATTCTCAAAACAATCTTTTCTACTTTTGATGTCTCCTGTGAGTTGATAATAGAACATGAACAATTATGTGATATTTTACACGCACACGTCATAAGGTCATTTGTTAATAAATTTCAAATAACTGTATATAACTTATAAAAATGCATGAATAAAGACTAAAAGAAATTGTATTTTGTGATCTATTTTTTTATATAATTGTTCTATAAAATTATGTGATTTTTCTGTGAGCTTCATTTTTTTCAATCAAAACGCTCATAATTAGGACTCGTTTGAAAATAGGTTTTTTTTAATTTTTTAGTTAAAATATGAGGTAAAAAAATTAGTGTGTTTGGGATGATCTTTTGGTTTTTTTACAAAAAAATGTACAAAAAGTAAAAAGAAAATAGAATTTTTGATTTTTTTTTATAGTTTGTTGGATTTTTGACAATTTTAATAACTTTTTAACTTTTAAATCAAAATATAATTTTGTCAAATGAGGCCTTATTTTCATAACTAAAATGCTTGGGACCCCCAAAGTAAGGGACTGTCATGAACCCCAAAATGATATGGACCAATTATGTGTTTTTGTTTATTTGTTTTTTTTTTTCCTTTCCTTTCCTTTCCTTCCCGGATCAGTCAAAGGTGGGGTTGTGGGGATTATGTTTTTTTTTGGAGGTCTGCAATCATAATTATCATTGACTTCGACACATTATTCTAAATACATTTTATATATATGAACTTTATACTTACCAATCATTTTCCATTTATGTTTTCTTTATGTTTTCTTTATGATGCCCCGTTACTTCTGTCTTTGTGGGCCTAAATTAATCAACAATGATTCATCCTCCCTTTTTCCTCCACCCCTTTGACCCCCTCTCTCTCTTATTGGTCACCTTTTCTTTTTCTTTTTCTTTTTTTTCCTGCTCCTCCAATCACCACCTGTCACATGGCAAAGGAGTGAGGGGTGACCCCCAAAAGGGGTCCCAAGCATTATTCTAAATTAATTTCCTGGTTCTTGGTTTGTCAAGCCACTTTCATTGGGACCCATCACTTTTGTCTTTTTGGCCATTTATTCCTTAGCCCTTGAACTGCACGAAAAAAAAAAAATAAAAAAAAATCTACCATTGTTAGTCACGATCTGTTTAATTATCTCCAAATAAATTATTTTTTGGCTCAATAAAGTTAAAACTAAATAAGTTGCTTAGTTTGGTTGAAGAAGAATTAGTAACGTTTTTAGAATCTTGTTTCATGTTAACAAAGTTTACAACACCGTAAGGTAATATGATAATTTTCAATACAAGTAAGAATTTGAAAAGATTCCCAAAATTTTCTCAATGATAAAAATGAAGAATAAAAAATTAGCAATTACTAAAGCATCAATTTTTTTAGATTCTAAAAAAAATAAAAAATAACAAAATGTTACAATAAGACATAGTTTTAGTCTCTAAAGTATGCATTTTGTTTTTTTCATTTTTAGTCTCTTAAGTTTCAATTTTTTCATTTTTATTCTCAAAATTGTCAATTTAGTCCAAGATTTAACATCCGTTTAAATTGATAATAAAAATATAAATAAAAACTAGTTTTGGTCTCAAAAGTTTGTGTTTATTGTCATTTTAGTCCCTCAATTTTATATTTTGTCATTTTGATCCTCAAAATTATCAATTTGAACCAATTCGATCCTAACTCAAATTGATAACTTTGATAACCAAAATTATAAAAGTTGGGAGACTAAAATGGTAAGAAATGCATACTTTAATGATCAAAACTATCTTTTACCTAAGGATAAAATATTTTTCCTACTATTAATGTGAACAAACGTTAGAGATAGGACCAAAATGATAACATTGAAATTTAAGTGACTTAAATAACAAATAACGCATATTTTAAATATTGAAATTGTTTTTTATCCAGAAAGATATGTTCAAAAAAACTCTAACCAAACATTCCATTAGTTGAAATATAACATTGCATTAGTTGAAATATGAGTGACTGACAATGGACTTATTTAAAAATTGGTAATTAAAAAATAAAAGTCAAAAACACCCTTCCCCAGCTTTCTGATAATCATTTTGTTTAAGTTATTTTTGTCTAATAAGTTTTAAGCAGAAATTATACCAAATAGTCTGACACAGACTCGCAAAATAAAATAAATTATAGCCAACTTAGATAAGTTATATCAAATAACCCCAATATACTTCAGCCAATGCAGATGATAGCAACACTAATTAGTTTCTCCCATTCTATTATGGCCCAATTTCGTTTATGAATGTTTTTTTAGGGTGAATAAACTGTTCTTTTATTATTTATTATTTTTTGTTTATGAATGTTGCTCTGTTTCCTTGTAGTATCACGGCATTTCTCCTTCAGCTTTCAGGCAAGGAGAAACATGCGAGGCATTTAAAAAAAATAAAAAATGATTCACAAGTTTGCGTATTGATTATCTAAAATGGCAACTGAGAGGATCATCTCTTGCCCAATTTGGCAACAACCTAATGAAATGATTCAATTATAAATACCTCCCAAAATGACATTATATAGTCTCATAATACCATATATTATTATTTTTATACGAACTGTAAAACGCACTATGTGAGTCGTCCTTTATCTCCTAACTACCTAATAAAGATGGGTTAAAATTGTCCCACCCATAAAGATTTATACACGTGAACAATATTAGATAGTATTCTAGAATCACCACTTTGACCTTACCAGTAGACATCATTTCCATTACAGTTAAAGCATTAAAATCAACAAAAACATCAGGAATTACCCCTAAAAGAAGTCCTATTGTTCCTCTAACTAGATTGCCAGACAAGCAAAACTTAAGATTCCACAAAAAAATGATTTATGATGTTATGTTTTTCAACTTCCATAATTCCATAAAATGAGGCAAATTAAAAATATATATCCTAGAGAATTAATGCATGTACTATGGACATCTAACAATGTAAAGAAATCTAGAATAAATCATGATTTATCCGATCAGTAAATCACACCACAGTCCAAACCCTTTAAAAACTATCATTTGCTTTCCCATAGAGAAAGCATCAATCTTCAAATCTCACAAATAGAAAGCATCTCTAAACAATCATGAACACGAAAAATCTTCTATCAGTTACAATATAGGCATCGACAATACAGGCATCGACAAATCTTCTTCTTCTTTGTTTTCATAAATTAGCTTCAATTTAAAATAGGATGCCCTGTGATTACGACCTAGGAGTTGAATTGCTGCTAAACTGCAATACAGAAGCCAAAAAAGTGTCAAGAAACAGTTACAAGTCCTTGTTTATATAGATTCATATATAAGCAGTTGAAGAGAATCAATCATAAATGTTAGATATTTTAATGGAATAATTTTAAGTTATGACTAGTGTGATTCATAACTGTATCAATGATCACTAACTGTGGTTTTGGAATCAAATCTTATTTATTGTTAAGTTAACCAAATAATTTTTTCAATCAAGTCTAAATCCAATTGGCTACATGTAAAATGTGATATCTGTTGTTGAAGAAGCTGCAAGCAGTGAAGCAATCCGATGGGTTTAATTTTTCTTTTATCAAGAAGGTTTGGAGCATCATTAAAAAGGATGTTATGGTCTTTGATTTAGGAATTTTACAAGAATGATAGAACTGTAAAGCGCCTTAATGCTACATTCATTGCCTTAATTCCTAAGGTTGAAAGAGATTCATGCTTTGAGGAGTCCAATCCCATTTAGTATATATGGTAGGATTTTTTCGCAAAATATTACCCAAGATGTTATCAATCAAATTAAAGAAGGTACTTTTAGAAGTTATTAGTGAACCACAAGCTGCCTTTGTGGGATAGTGTTTAAAACTGATTTTAAAAAAGGCATATGATTGTGTTAATTAGCCTTTTTTTCTTATTGGATATGCTTGACAAGTGTCTTGTGTGTGTCTATGGGTACTAGGGTTGTGTGACTTGAGAAAAGATTGACATACCTAGGCAATCAAAAGTAAAGAACCAATAATCAATCATGGGGAATTTTTTTTTTTATAAAAAAAATCGCTAAATATGTTTGTCATTCAATGGATTAGGGACATTTCTAATTCCGAAAAAGAGGAATTACAGCTGAAAAATGTGTCACCTGTTTTACCATAATGCTAAGGAGGTCATCATCCGACGAACTGCTGCTATTATTGTGATGGCTCCTGATTTCTCTTTCTGTATTCTCAAAGGGATATCGATGCTGCACAAACTGCGCTTTTCGGATTGAGTCAATTGGTTCTTTTACTTTGAGATTAGCTAATTTTCTTCCTTCATGTTGCCCTGAAATCAGAAAACAACAGAATGATGAAGCTCTATAAAACTCAAAATTGTTCACTCGGTACATATATATGTAGCTGACTTAATATCCATACCAAGTAAAAGAATAATAAAAACAAAGCAAAGACAGTGTCTACTGAAACTCCATCAATCAAAAATTTATTAAAGGAAGAAATCCTTTTGTTTTAAGTGGACATACAGTGAAATCTGCTCTAAAATTGAAGTGTAACAATTGATATAACATTCTTATTTTATGGTCTGAAAGCTTGAAATTCTGTCAAGTTATAGAATTATTTCAATTTTGGTTTCATTGATATAGGAGCGGAAAAAGAAAAAATTAGCATAATACTAAAAACCAAACAGAATTCAATGATATTGGGGAACAAAAATAAAAAGAAATATAGCAAACAGAAAGATAAAGGGAGGATAACTAACATGGAAGCAGCATGGCAAGAGAATCAGGTTAAGAAATTGGATTCAATTCATTTGAAGCGGCTCCAAGCATTTGAAAAGGATGAATATGGCCCAAAGCCAACAGGCATACTGCTTGGACCAGATTGCCCTGTGTTAAAGCTAGGAAGCTGAGAAGACATCTTGACATTGTCATCAAACATCTTTGCTCTCGAATTAATAGAGGGAAACCACATCCCATTCAATTCAAAAAATGGAGATGGAGGGACACTTCCAAGCACGGTTGGGCGCATTTGATCTACTACTACTTTGGGAGGTAGTTGGTTTTGTTGGAGGAGTTTTGCATTTGATGTAGAAGCACCAAATGTTTGAAGTCGGCTACCAAATGAGGTGATCCCAGTACTCATGTATTGTTCTGCAAATCTATTGTGATGATTGATGGTGTTTAGGCCTTGATTAATACAAGATGTGGTGATTGTATCAGATAGAAGCCTGTTTGTTCTGTTTGAATTGATATTGTTCTTGCTTTCTTGGGTCATTTTAGCTATTGTGTTCTCCTTCCTTAAGGCATTTCTGTACTTCTGTAATCAAGAAAAAGGAGTATCAAAAAACTATCAGTTAAAGAATCACAGTTTAGTTTCACTTGCATTACATATCTGACTAGTCCATGATGCAGGATATAGAAAACAGAGGACTCAGCCTAGAATGCCATCTTGGAAGCTTGATGGAAAGACCAAACTCACGTAAAGGTGGCTAGCAACACTTCTTAGAGAGATCACTGGTTCATTCATGATTTGGAGTATCTTCTTTGGAACTGCTTCTGCAAAGGTACAAAACCACAGACCCAATAATGTAAGGATACACCCCAATACATACTTTTACCTTTGTCATGTTTGTGTGATATTAGCAACTAAGCTAGTGCAAGGAGCAAGGTTTTACATAGTGGTATCGAAAGACGATTAAGTATGGATTACAGTGTAACCTTATTGGAAGTATCAAGCCATATGTATTGGGAATCAATCTGGTGTAAATTTTTTAAGCTTGTAAAATAAAATAAAATGAAGATCCAAGACTTACTATCTACTCCTAGCTCCCGAACAGCATTGACAAACTTGTTATGCAACACTCCAGTCCAACTAACCCTCTTCTTCTTCTGAGCAGAAGATTCCTCATTATGAGTGTTTGTTTCATCATCTTCTTCTTCTTCTTCTTCTTCTTCTTCTTCTTCTTCTTCTTCTTCTTCTTCTTCTTCTTCTTCTTCTTCTTCTTCTTCTTCTTCTTCTTCTTCTTCTTCTTCTTCTTCTTCTTCTTCTTCTTCTTCTTCTTCTTCTTCTTCTTCTTCTTCTTCTTCTTCTTCTTCTTCTTCTTCTTCTTCTTCTTCTTCTTCTTCTTCTTCTTCTTCTTCTTCTTCTTCTTCTTCTTCTTCTTCTTCTTCTTCTTCTTCTTCTTCTTCTTCTTCTTCTTCTTCTTCTTCTTCTTCTTCTTCTTCTTCTTCTTCTTCTTCTTCTTCTTCTTCTTCTTCTTCTTCTTCTTCTTCTTCTTCTTCTTCTTCTTCTTCTTCTTCTTCTTCTTCTTCTTCTTCTTCTTCTTCTTCTTCTTCTTCTTCTTCTTCTTCTTCTTCTTCTTCTTCTTCTTCTTCTTCTTCTTCTTCTTCTTCTTCTTCTTCTTCTTCTTCTTCTTCTTCTTCTTCTTCTTCTTCTTCTTCTTCTTCTTCTTCTTCTTCTTCTTCTTCTTCTTCTTCTTCTTCTTCTTCTTCTTCTTCTTCTTCTTCTTCTTCTTCTTCTTCTTCTTCTTCTTCTTCTTCTTCTTCTTCTTCTTCTTCTTCTTCTTCTTCTTCTTCTTCTTCTTCTTCTTCTTCTTCTTCTTCTTCTTCTTCTTCTTCTTCTTCTTCTTCTTCTTCTTCTTCTTCTTCTTCTTCTTCTTCTTCTTCTTCTTCTTCTTCTTCTTCTTCTTCTTCTTCTTCTTCTTCTTCTTCTTCTTCTTCTTCTTCTTCTTCTTCTTCTTCTTCTTCTTCTTCTTCTTCTTCTTCTTCTTCTTCTTCTTCTTCTTCTTCTTCTTCTTCTTCTTCTTCTTCTTCTTCTTCTTCTTCTTCTTCTTCTTCTTCTTCTTCTTCTTCTTCTTCTTCTTCTTCTTCTTCTTCTTCTTCTTCTTCTTCCTCATT
>NW_021024888.1:2981784-2997301 GCF_004153795.1 Camellia sinensis
CAGATTGGTGGATTGAAAAAAACCAACCCGCATCCGTCCGCCAATCCGACGGATGTGGATTGAGCGGATTGGCGGTTTGGCGGATGGATGCGAATCGGTTTGGCGGTTTAAAATTTTATAAATTTTCAACATAATTCAACTTGTATACCTTTAGTAAAAAAAAAAAAAAAAAAAACAACAAGCAACCAACGATTATTTACTCAACAAATGAGGCAACTCGGCCTTCGTGCAACTTAACCATCACAACCCGCAATGAAATGCCAATTTACCAGACACCAGCTGGAAGGTAATGGTACCTCTGCCAATTCTCCAGGCGTTAGCTGGAAGGTAATGGTATCTCTCATTCTCAGTGCAGCCAATTCGCCAAGCACTAGCTGGAAGGTAATGGTACCTCTCATTCCCAACGCAATACACATTTTCCAACCATCACTTTATACAACAAGTATAATTAACTCGAGTGCACTACATTCACATAATCATTTCAACATCACAAAGTCATCCTCCACCGATGACCAAGGACAAAACCTCTAAACAAAATGTATTCAATACACGTAATACAATCATCCAATTTTCATGAGGCATTAAGTCCAACAACACAATAATGTTCCAAAGTTTTCAACTTACACCAAGGTTCTTACTTAATTTGCAAAAAGAGTTATAATTACCCGTACCTTTCCAAGGTTAATTTCCACAATTCCCAATTTACAATACACCAACTATACCTTCAACAAAACTCAATTTCCTTCATTTAAATTAAAAAAAAATCCAATCATGGATAATAAGGTCATAATTCACTCAATTTCTACTTAACGAAGGTGTAACTCAATAATTTTAATCTCCTGGTTAAATCCCTTTTTTAACAATTAACAAACTATCAATTTGTTATATTTAACTATAATCAACCAACACAAAGTTAATGCTAGAATCATAAGACCCAATTTAATATCAAATCAATTACCAAATCATTAATCAAATTCCTTAATTCATAACATGATTATTTCATAATTTCAACCCATTTGATCTATTAGGCATTATATAAAAAGAAAATTTAGGGCTTCACCTCTTGCTCAGCATATACATGTTAACCACTTCCCAATTTAACCCAAACAACAACCTATTTCACAAAATTTCAATCTCAACTACCAAATCTTAGATCCTCTATCATGATTTTTTTTTTGAAAAATCCATAACAACATGGTTTTTATGCAATAAAAACTTACCACATGTCTATCTATAGACGAGGTATTGAAAAGATAAAAGAAATCCCTACCTCAAAGAGAGAAGAGGAGAAAAGTCCAAAAATCAACTTTGCTGGAATTCGATCTCCACCAGTCAAAACGAAGCTCTCGGTATGCTCGTCATTTTGGTATAAGGAACTAGTACCAAAATCCCAATGAATTCTTGAGATCAAAAGAAAATGCAAAGTTTTGAGGGTTTGGGTAGAGAGAGATGAGAGAAAAAGAGAGAAAGATTGTAGAGAGAGAGAGAGAGAAATATAATCAGAAATGAGTGAAAATGAGGAAATATGTGCAATACATAGATGAAATGCATGAAAAACGAGACTGAACACGCGTCTGGCCACACTTACGGCGCTCTCTCACCCCCACACGTGCAGCTCTCACCCCTATACGTGCGGTCTCTCCCGCACCTGTATATAATGCAGTGTTGCATACAGCCTTCCTCTGTTTCCCGCACGTGCGGCCTCACCTCCTGCACACGTGGCCCCTCTTTCGTACTTGCGGCCTTGGCCCTCCAGCCCGGAAGATCTCCAACTCAACTCTCGATATTCCGGACCCGACCTCGCACCCATCGAAACAAGAGAAAACTCAGAATTGAAACAAACAAGAACGAAAATTTTGAAGGGAAGTTTTCGAAAGTAACGAGCCCAACCATTGACAGAACCACACTTTAAAACTTGACATTTTAACGAAAGTAAATCCAACATAATTCAAGAGAACAAGGCAACTTACGTACCAGTCATCACAGTGTTGTTTGGTACTAGATAGTGAATGAATTTTTAAAGGAAAAAATTCAATCCGCAAATTGCTCGCAACTGCCTATACGTCAGCAAACCCTATCCGCACAAACCGCAACCTACACTGTGGGCGGTTGTAAATTCAATCTTTTCCAAACTGCAAACATGCAGGCAAGTCTAAATTGCAAACCAAACCATCAAAAAACAATTTGATAGCACCCCTAGGTGCCACTTCTACCCATTTATGAATATACTAATTTCTAATTCTGTCTTTTCTAGTCTTGCCATACTTCCACCTTACATCCTCATCTCAGTAACACTTATCTTATCTACATGTTGTTTCTTAGTTGTCCAATATTCCGTCCCGTGCAACATTGTTAGTCTAATAGCCATTCTATAGAACTTTCATTTTAGTTTAGTGGGTACTTGTTTATTACATAGTACTCCAGACACACTCCTCCATTTAAGCCACACTACCTTAATTCTATAGATCATATCCGCTCCAATCTCCCTAACCATTGTGATAATTGATCCTAAATAACGAAAATATTCACGCGTAGGTAATTATTGGTTCTTAATCTGCACTTCTTATCTACTTCCATTGTTATTGTTACTAAAATTATACTTCATGTACTCTGTCTTAGTTCTCTTTATCCTAAATCTTTTAGATTCAAATGCTTCTGTCAAAGTCTCCAACTTAGTGTTAACTGCTTCTCCAATCTCATCCACCAACACAATATCATACACAAAAAGCATACAACATTGCACATCATTCTGAATATTTCTCGTTAACTCATCCACAACTAAAAGTAAAAAGGTAAGAACTTAAGGTTGATCCTTGATGTAACTCCACAATAATTGAAAATTCACTTGTCCCTCCAACATGCGATCTAATAGTGGTCATCACACATTCATACATATCTCTAATCACATCAATGTACCCTTTTGTCACCTTTTGCTTTTTTAACACCCACAACATTATATCCCGAGGTACTCCATCATATGTTTTCTCAAGATCGATAAAAAGTATATGAATATCTCTTTTATTTTCTCTATACTTTTATATTACTCTTATCAAAAAATAGATCGCTTCCATTATTGACATACCCTACATAAATCCAAACTGATTCTCTAACACCTCTGTTATATCTCGCAATCAATGTTTCATCACTCTCTCCCATACTTTCATTATATGACACATTAGCTTAATTCCTCTATAGTTATTGTAATTATGGACATCTCACTTATTCTTATAGATTGTCACTAAAATACTCTTCCTACACTACTCTAGCGTTTTCCTTGTCAACAAAATCTTGCTAAATAACCTAGTCAACCAAGTAAGCCCCCTTTCACCCAAGCATTTCCAAACTTCAATAGGAATATCATTGGGTCCTAAAGCTTTATTCGATTTCATCTTCTTAAGTGCAATCTCCACTTCAAAGTTCCTAATCCTGCAATAGAACTTGTAGTCTTGGTTTTCCTTATTACTGGCTAGTTCCTTTCCTTTGACCTTCCTCCATGTTCCCCATTTAACAACTTCTCAAAATAGTTCTTCCAACTCTCGTTAATCTCTTCATCATTCACTAACATCGTAGAGTCCTCACTCTTAATGCACTAAACCTGATTAAAATCTCTTGTTTTCCTCTCTCTTATCTTAGCAAGTTTGCATCTTATATTCTCTATATCCTTACTATTTAGTCTGGTGCATAGGTCATCATAGGCTTTTGACTGAGCCTTTCTCACTACTTTGTTAACTACCTTATTAACCAATCTATAGCTATTAACGTTATTCTCAGTTCTATGATTTTGCCACTTTTTACAGCACTTTTTTCTTTTTTTTTATTTATTATTTATTTTTTTTTATCTTTACTACTTCTTAAACTCCATCCCTCCGCCACCAAGTTTCCTTAGAGTTGGGTCCTTTTCCTTTCGACTCTCTAAGGACTTCCTTTGAGATTCTCCTCATATAATTGGTCATCCAGTTCCACATATTATTACCATCATCTTTTAAGTTCCAAGTACCTTATATATCCGTTCTATTCTTAAATATTTATAGTTTATCCCCTTTTAGGTCCCACCATCTCGTCTTACGATGCCCACTATTCTTCTTAGCTTGGTATTACCCTTTAAAGAATAAATCTAGTATCAAGATCCTATGTTGAGACGGCAAGCTCTCTTCAAGAATCACCTTACAGTCATTCCATTTTAGACGGTCCACTTTTCTTATAAGAAAGTAATCTATTTGGCTCCTAATTGACCCATTTTTAAAGGTTATCAAATGCTCTTATCTCTTCTTAGACAATGTATTGGCTACCACCAAGTCATAAACTAACGCAAAATCTAAAATGCACCCTCTCATAACCTAGTTTATCGATTCCTACATGGCCGTTGAAATCTCCACCAATAAGTAGATTTTCTTCTACGAGTATATCTTGTAATACCTCATCCATTTGGTCCAAAAAATCTCTATTAATCTGATCATCTAATCCCACTTGGGGATGTATACACTAATAACGATCACTATATTACCTCCAAAAACTAGTTTAACTAACATAATCCTATTATCTTTCCTAATGACCACAACTACATGTTGTACAAGACCCTTGGAAACTACATTTTGTACAAGACCCTTGGCAACTATTATTCCTACCTCGTTCTTGTATCTATCATTGTAATTATAATATTGTTTAAAACTGCTATCCTCTATTTCCACAATGTATTGGCTACCACCAAGTCATAAACTAACGCAAAATCTAAAATACACCCTCTCATAACCTAGTTTATCGATTCCTACATGGCCGTTGAAATCTCCACCGATAACTAGATTTTCTTCTACGGGTATATCTTGTAATACCTCATCCATTTGGTCCAAAAAATCTCTATTAATCTGATCATCTAATCCCACTTGGGGATGTATACACTAATAACGATCACTATATTACCTTCAAAAACTAGTTTAACTAACATAATCCTATTATCTTTCCTAATGACCGCAACTACATGTTGTACAAGACCCTTGGAAACTACATTTTGTACAAGACCCTTGGCAACTATTATTCCTACCTCGTTCTTGTATCTATCATTGTAATTATAATATTGTTTAAAACTGCTATCCTCTATTTCCCTAGCTTTCTCACCCGTCCACTAAGTTTCTTGTACCCAAGCTATACTAACTCTCCACCTGATCATGATATCTACTAATTTCATAGTGTTACGAATTAAAGTTCCTACATTCCATGTGGCTACTCTAAACCTATAGTTTTGGACTAATTTCTTTATCTGCACTTGTCCAGAAAAAACGCAACAACCTTTGCTCATTTTTCACTGTACCCAAGTGTTAATGCGACACCCCTTACTCATTTTTTGAAACACTCGAAGGTAGATGCAATGCGTCACTTAAAGGGAATGACCTAACATTTAATCGATTCAAAGTAGGATTCATTTTCATAAGGGATCCGAGGAACTTTTTTTAAGTGTTGGTTGTCGATTACCTTAAACACAACCTTCTTCTTTACCCAAGCATGGGATTGATAGAGCTGTTAAACAGTCCCGACAGAGTTAAGAGTCCTCAATTATTTGTAAATATTAATTGACTCCTTTATCTATAAACCCTTATAATTTAACTCTTTAAATTTTGAAAATATATTACTTTCATTCTCTTTAGACCACATTCAAAAGAGGTATATTTCTATGATTTTTATAATTGAGAGAGTTAATTCAACGCATTTATAAATAAAAAGATAAAATGATTCTCACTAACAATTGATGGAGTTATGGTATAATTAACCTTTCTAATATTTGCTTCTATTAAAAATAAATTGATGAAAATTTGCAACCATTGTTTAAAATATTGATCCCATTGAATCAATTGAAAAAAAAGTGTGCATTGGTTCAAAAAGGGAAAGGCAATGGAGAATTGCATCACTCAAGTAGTTTTATATCACAAATTTGTATCCATTTTTTTTTTTAATTTCAATTAATTCAATTTGAATTCATCGTACATTTTATGAAGGCCGATTGTTGATTTAATTGAATTTTTAATGTATTTTAATATGCATACAACACTACTTTAATTATTTTTTTTTTCGCAATAATAGTTGTCCGTTAGATATTTGTTGACTTATTGTTTTAATATAAATAAATAATTACATAATTTTTCTTGGGATTAAAAGTTATGTGTCATATGTGAGTTAAGACATTTATGGAGTTAATTATAATAAATGTCAAAAGTAAAAAAAATTGAGAATAACTGAATAGCATATAAGGTATAAATAAATACATTTTGAGTCAAAATCAAAATAATTGTCATAACTAATATCATAATGAGTCATAACTAACACCACAATATATATAATTAAGTCATAATAACTAATATCATAATATATCATAATTAAAAATTACTAACATCAAAAGTAAAGGCCTATAATATATGCCCGAAAAGGAGGAGTGTATTACAGAATTTTTATTTCTCGCAAGTATTTATATTTTTTTGAGTATGGCTATACAAACAAAAATTGTATACATAAAACTCATACAAAATGATATCTCATATATAGTTATTCATCAAAATACCCATCATTTTGGTATATAATTGCAAAAATATCATTACCATATCATTTTTATCTTAAATTTTATATGAAAATTATGTATATATATCATTTTTCTATTTTTCTTTTTCAGTTCAACTAACAATATAATTGACAGTGTTGATACAAACACCTGATTTGGATCAAGATCCAAATCCAACTTGTGCTCTTGCTATTCCAATTATTAAGCAACAAAATATGTAATGTTGTTGACGATAATTGTAAAACTATATAGTTTTCTTTCTTTTTTTTATTAGAAAAATGTCAATATATGAAGATTTTTTTTAGGGAATTTATTGAAAAGTCCTGATTTGGGAATCGTTGCACCAGTTGGTTCCACGTTCCAAATGTTTGATTGCCAAGTACTTTGTAGTGGTAAATTGTCACCAAGAAGTCCTTTTTCAAATGTAGCTAGATATTGGTTGGATGAATATGTCCTCATTAGTTTATTTGCAGAGAGTTTCTGTGGTTTTGGAATGTGCCATCACATGTTTCTGGAGAGGGGTATATTTTGTTTCTAAAGATTGCAGAGGAGGGGGAGGGGGGAAGAGGGTTTTGCATCACTTCTGTGCGTGAGGTGGACGAGGGTTTTCACAGGCGACGTTGTAGACCGCCCGGAACTCCGCTCCGCGCGAGAGGGCGCGAATGGTGGTTCTTAGCTACTATAGTTCAGACTCGTGTCACGGTTCTGAATCTAATCTCACAAAGTGCAATGTAAGACTGATAAATCACCAAAGAGTCCAAATCCGGCAAATCATTTTGGAAAATCGATTTTAATAAAAAAACACCAAACATAGATTGCTTTGCCAGATTTCAGAGTCGCCACCTAAATATTTTATTTTGGGGAAATTTAGGAGACCCTGACTCATGCCTCAGGCCACATGTCCGTCATTACCAAAGTTGCCTCAGCTCGGGAACTTTGGTACGAGAGGGGAATGTCATGCAATGAGCACCCCCGCTTGCCCGATCAAAGATCGGCCTTTACTAACATGATATGTTGTTTTTGAAAACACATACATTCTTATTCTGGTTTATTAGCTAGCTTACTATGTGATGCGCACAACATACAAGTATAGACTAAATCGCTCAAGTTGGAACAAAGCATCTCATGTTTGTTTGTTTGAAAATGGTTTGAAGGTGCTACTTGCAAGTAGGCTAAGTCGCGGATTTGCCACCCTCAAGTGGGCTTAAGAAAACATGATGATTTGCCACTCTCAAGTGGGCTTAAAACTCGCATTTGATGAATTGTTCCAATTCAAGCAATCCAACCTTCATCCACAGGCATTCATGCAGTTAAACACATAAAGAATTAGCCCCATGGAAAGCATGCTATCATGGCAGTCACTTACATGCATGCAAGGATGCTAAAGCATAAATACTCATAGTGTACTCCGAGCCAAAAAAGAAGCTAGTTAGTAATCATGCATGATCCTAGCTATGTCAAGAATGCCTAATGCAACACATGCAAAAATGCTACTAAGATAGGCTCGGCTATTCTAAGATGTCATGCGAAATGCAATAATTTGATACATGTATTCAAATAGGAATTGAAATACAATGCAGTTTGTATGATGCACCGAGCCCGGTGCATGCAAGACAGATGAATGAATGCAAACATGCTAGCATAAGGATGCTAATTGAAATATGCCCTAAAACTAACCATCAAAAACGGATAAGTAAAAGGGAGAAATAAATGGGGATTGGAAGACATGCTTCACACACACGCACACTTATTACAACATTCGCCCTCTCGACGGAGGGTCCGAATAATAAGCTAACTAGCTAATCTAAGCTAATTAAACTAATTATTACAAGTAAACTAATTAACTAATTCTAGCTAATTAAATATTACAAAACAAATGAATGGCTAAACGCATTAACGAATTAAGTACGAAACCATTAAACTAGCTAACTAAGCAACGCAGCTAAGTAAAGCGAATAGAAAGGGCCTTGGAATGAGAAGTGCATGCATGCTCGGTCGCTTCGTTCGGAAATCCATCGCGATGCCCCAACTTGCCTCTGTATGCAATTGTTCTCAGAACTCTGCACAAAGCTCCAGATAGCTACTACTCCATCATGGAGACCTCCAGGAGCATGGCCGACCAGTTATTGGTGGTGTAGATCACCTGCCGACCACTTACCTTTGCTGCAGACCAGAAAAAGTGGGCGGCCAGCCACTTTTACTGGTCTGCCGACCAGAAAATTCTGCACTTCTCCATTTTGCTGCAACAGAGAACAAGAAGGGGGCATGGCAGTGTATTTGCCAGATATGTGTGCACAACCATCCTCCCTATCATTTCTTAAGCTCAAGGGAGTATAGTTCTCGACTCTTGGACCACCAACCGAGCATCGCAATGCACGATGGCCGAGAAGCCGAGATTGCACAATTCAATTTCAATGAATGCACACATAACATATAAATGCCTTAAACTCTATCATACATGATCAAGAGCGTCAGCGACTGAGAATTGAGGCACGTTTCATCACTTTAAGTATGAAACGTCCCTCGTTTCTTGTGTTTGGACTAGCACCCTACCCAACCACAATGTAATGCAAGGCATGCATACACAATACAATGCAACATGAGCATGCAAATATCATGCAATGCAACAAGCATGCAACAACATCATGAACATGCAACAACATGGAAATAACAATGCTATATGGACTTAAACCGAATACGGACAGACCTCAGTCATGCCCAAAATAGTGGCCAAAATGCTAAAATGATGACATAAATGCAAAACAAAGCATGCACACGCTCTAACCCACCAACTAAGCATAAAAGCATAACTCTCAAACATGAGCAAGGAGTGACAAACATGGAAGTGTGAAAACACTATATGCACTGAAATGTCATGTGAAATGGTGCCAAACCATTCAAACAACACAAGTATGGCATGCGAGAATCCTTAAACATGAAAGCTAGCGAATGGGACTACACAAGAGGCATGCAATGCATGGCACAAATGGATGAACCAGCACAAACAGAGCTCAAATAGGTCAAAACAAAGACCAAAACATGCTGAGATGGGAGCTGAAAGGTCTAGGCATGCATGCATACGAGCTAGGCCACAAACAAGGCAACAATGGCATGACCCTTAGAGGCACTCAAAAGGTGAGAGAAGTGGGAACATGGCAAGTCTATATGCTCTGAAATGTCATGGTAAATGATGCCTAATCATGTACATGTCACAAATGAAGCATGCTATGGCGGTCAAAACTTGAAACTAGCATAGGCACTTACACTATAGCTATGCAATACATGAAGCATATAGCCAATACAACCCCAAACAGTCCTAGAGTATGCCAAAATGATACTAAAACATGCACAGAGTATAGCCAAAACAAGCTAACATGAAGGGCATGCGGCATGGAATATGCAAGGCCAAAAGGAAGGGTTACACTACACCTATCAAAGCCAAGCATGAGATGGCTTCACCAACAAAAATTAGAGTTATATCATGGCAAAACAACCCCAAAAAGACACTAAAATGATAGCTCACAAGCTTAGGCATGAAGGCATACACAATGGCTCATGTTTAAGGCATAAAGCACAAACTCTCCAATGCATTGAAAGAGTGACAGATGCAAGTGTATGACCACACTACATGCACTGAAATCACATATGAAATGATGCCAAATCATGAAAATAGTCCAAGCAATGCATGCTAGTGGCTTGGAAACTCAAAGCTAGTGAGCTAGATTGAACCACGGCTATACAATGCAACGCATGCAGGACCAAAACAACACAAATTAGACCTTAAGCATGGTAAAACATGGCCAAAAGTTTCTTGGAGTTAAGCCAAAACATGCTAGAATGAAATGCTACTTCATTAGGCATACAAGGCTAGTTTGTAACAATTACACTACAAGTGCATAAAGCATGCAAGGGATAACCCAACCAAGCCAAAACAGTGGTATGCCATACTGAAATAAGGCCAAAAATATGCTGAGAACAAGCCAACACAAGCTTAACAAACATGCTCAAACATGAGGCATACAAGGCAAGCATACAAGACACAAGGAGAGGGGATGACCCTCTCCTATTTAAGACCTCAAAACATAAGTTTTACCACTGAAAATCCACTGCATTTCAGTGGTTAAAAGGCCAAGAGAAAGTGATCTCAAGGGCCTAAAGTGATGGTGCAAAACAAAGGCAAACAAGGCATGCAAGGGAGTAGATCACCCCCAACACCAAAGAAGCCTTAAACAAACATGTTAAGCACTAAAAATTAGAACTTTTGGCAGTAGAAAGTTAGGCCTAAAACAACATGCAAATAGGGCCAAAAGCTTAATAAAAAACAAGGGTTTAAGAGGTTAGAAGCTCACCGTTGTAGAACAACTTTAGAGCAACAACTCTAGCAACTTTTTTGAATCAAAACCAGTCCAAAAACACCAAAACCAACTTCAAAGTGCCTCAGCAACAAGAGTATGGTGTTTCACTATGTGTTTGTGTGCAAAAGTGTGAAGAATAGGCACTTTTGAGCACAAATATGAAGTGAAATGAAGAAGTATAGAGACAGATGATATGTATATAACTCAAGAAACTTTTTTCCCAACCTTAGATAAGAGGGAGGAGGTTCCCTCTTATAGAAAAACAAAGTTCAAGCTTGTTGAAGAAGTTTGAAGCTTGAACCACTCCATCCATACACGAGTATGGAGGATGCAATCTGTGCACAACAGCTGCCACAGCGGACATCCACAACACCTGCAGAAAGTGAAAGAAAGCTGCCGACCAGTTGAAGTGGTCGGCCAGCTACTTGCACTGGTCGGCCAGCTACTTTTTCTGGTCGGCCAAGACAAAAAGTGATCTACAACCACAAAAAGTTGTCTCCAAGGGGGGAAAGGTGTTCTACACCAGGAAAGCAAGGTGGTGGCATGGTGGGAGACCATTTTTTCCAGTTGCAAACCACTTGCAGACCACCAAAAGTGGTCTATAGGGAAGAAAATTGGCTGGCGGGGATGAAAAGTGGTTTTCAGGGAGAGAAATTGGTCTCCCACCCATATTCCACCCTCCAAGCAAGGAAAAAAAGGTTTATGCCAAAAACAAACCAAAAAGGAAGAAAGACGAGAGTCCGCGAGTCACGGCGCGTAGCCGAAAACCTCGAAAACTAGTCTACGGGCACCAAAAGCGGTCTATGAGGGAAAAGTGGTCTACGACCACAAAAAGTGGTCTCCAAGACCTCAGTGTCCCTCTAGGTAGAGGCTACAAGGCATGGTCGGAAAACCAAGCGAAGAGGAGAACGCTAAGCTGTCCCGAGACAAGGCGCGCGGCCGAAGGCTTCGGAAATCGAAAACTAGTCTTCAAGAGGGAAAAGTGGTCTACGACCACAAAAAAGTGGTCTCCAGACCTCTCTCTCCCTCCAGGGAAGGGAAAACAAGGTTTGGTTCAAAACCAAACCAAAAGGGAAACAAGACAAGGCGCTCGGCCAAAGGCCCCAGAAATCGGAAACTGGCCTACCAGAGGAAAAAGTGGTCTATGACCACAAAAAGTGGTCTACGGACCTCTCTCTCCCTCCAGGCAATGGTCAACAAGGCTTGGTCCACAAACCGAGCCAAAACACAAAGAGTTCAGAGGCTTGGAGGCAAGGCACTCAGCCGAAAACTCTGGAAACTCGAAACGAGCACGAACATGCACAATCACTGAGCGCTTAATCGATGACGTCTAAGTCTTAAGGTCGGTCAAAAATGGGGTGTCTACAGTTGCCTCTCTTTGACAGAACTCGGAAGTCAAGAAGTGACGAGAGTGAATGTCAAAGCCCATAGACGACATTTTTTTGACAAGGCCGAAGACTTAGACAAACAGGCAAGATAACGAAGAGATGCGCCCGCAGGCAGGGGCAAGATGCAAATGACATGCACAAAGCTGAACATAACTTATGATCATGCAAAGAGAGCTGTAATGAAGCAAATATGCAAAATAAATGCAACATTTTAAGCGAATGCTATGCGAGTAAGTAAACATGAGGCAAACTATATCTCATGCAGAAAGGATGTAAGAAAATTATGCAACTCTCACTGCGTCTCATGCAGAGAAGGCTAAAAGCGAGTACCGAGAACACCCGAAGTCGCAAACATAACACCTCCCAGCGTATCAAACACCAAAGGAAAAAGACCTCCAAACGCGTGCCAAACACGAAAGGAGAAAGGTACATCCAAACGCATGCCAAACGCGAGAGGAGAAAGGGTAACCAAACGCGTGCCAAACGCGAGAGGAGAAAGGGTATCCAAACACATGCCAAACGCGAGAGGCGAATGGGTATCCAAACGTGTGCCAAATGCGAGAAGAGAAAGGGTAACCAAACGCATGCCAAACGTGAGAGAAGAAAGGGTATCCCAACGCGTGCCAAACGCGAGAGGAGAAAGGGTATCCAAACATGTGCCAAACACGAGAGGAGAAAGGGTGTCCAAACACGTGCCAAATGTGAGAGGAGAAAGGGTATCCAAACACGTGCCAAACGCGAGAGGAGAAAGGGTAGCAGTCAAACTGAATCGGAACTTCTCTAAATGAACTGTACATATAATATCATCTGGTTTCACCATCTTCAAACAAACCATGCATACAATATCGTGCCTGCACAAGAAAGAAACTCAACAGGTACAATATAGTAGAAACACATGTTCAGCGTTACATCCAGATACAATTCCAATACGAGATAAACACGTGCATATACAATGCAAGTGGTGCACAGCAATGCAAGTGAATGGTGCATAACAATGCAGGCGAAACGTGCGTGACAACGCAAGTGAAGAGTGCATAACAATGCAGGTGGAAGGGTGCATAATAATGCAACTAGAAGGTGCGTGACAATGCAAGTAAGGTGTGTATGACGATGCAATGAGTGTGCGTGACAACGCAAGTAAGGCGTGCATAATAATGCAAGTTAAGTGTGAAAAACAATGCAACTAGGTGTGCATAACAATGCAACGAGTGTGTGTGACAACGCAAGTAAGGCGTGTATAACTGTCATGACCCGAACTGGCCACCATGGGTTAAGGATATAACCGGCCAGTAATTGAGGGATTACTTACGGCCTCAAACTAAGTCAGACATAACTCATCAGAGTAGAGGGGCCAAACGGAAGCAAAATTTAAAACTTTGTCCATAGAGCTGTGCTTACATGGTACATCATAACAGACTATACATGTGCATATTAATAACTCACATCAAGATACAGTGACATAAAGTTCTGTACAGACAGAATTATACAAGTCTAAGTTAGTCTATCAAAACTATATGTAGACACCCCATTTTTGACGGTCTTTAAGGCTTGGGCGCTACTGATGGTTTGCTCGATGATGAAAGGTGTGCAGGGCAAAGGTTCAATTTCTTCGGCAATGAGAGGGTCAATTCCCAACTTCACACCCTATTTTGGACCAAAGCTATTTTGAATGGTTAAAACCCTCTCTTTCAAAACATTTTTGAAATAAAGTTTCTACGATGTTCCAAGGCTCACATTTTGTCAAAAAATGCGCTTTTCGATAAACCGAGCAAGGACAAGGCGGAAATGAATGAAAGAGAGATGAAATCTTTGAAAAATCTTTCAAAACACCTTTCTTAGGGGTTTGAAGTTGAAGAAAAGAGGAGAAGAGGGGAGAAGCCAAGTTGGAGAAGAAGATAGGCAAGAATTGCAAAGAGAGGGACGAGCAGTCCTCGCTAAATCAAGCTTATTTGTCTATACACTTTGAGTTAAGGTATGAGGCCGCCACCGTTGGAAAGAAGAATTCCGGGGCTTCATTTTTCATTCAAGAATCTCTTAAATCCGATACTGGAGGGCGGAGATATGATTGGTTGAAGTTGGGCATCATCCCGGTTGGACCGAAACTGAGCAGCCTTCACTAAAAAAAGCATAACTTTTTTCACAGTGGGAATTTTGATGCAAGGCTGGTTCCATTGGAAAGATTACTTCCAGGGCTTCAATTTTGACACAAGAATGACCTGAAAATGAGTTCATATGAAGAAGTTATGCCCGTTTGAAGTTGGACCTGCAGAGCAGATTTTTCCTGCCGACCGGCCAAAACAAATGGCCGACCGACCAAATAGATGGCCGACCGGCCAGAAAAGATGGCTGACTGACCAAGTTTGCTAGCCGATGACCTTCCGGAGTATTCTACAGATTGAATGGATACCAGCTGTGCCAGCTGGAATGCACACACTCTGCTCCCCATGCATGTGTGTGGCTGTTTTGCACCCTTTGCACCCCTTTTGACCCTCTTTTTTGCACCCTTTGCTCAAAGCTTCTTGAGGAAGCTTTGACCCCTTGTCTTGGCCTCCTCAAGAAGCTTGCACCTTTGCATTAGCTTCTCTTAGAAGCTTGGTCCCTTTGACCCTTTTGTATAGCTTCTTTGAGAAGCTTTATGCGATTTCCTTGCTCAATAAAAGAAACCCATCCTCCTCCATTGTTTTGGTTGAGAAAAATCAGACCTAATACATACATATAACATATGCAAAATGAACAGAACGGGACTCATCCTCCTTGGCGTTCGGGAACGTCTACAGTGAGCCGCCTCCCCGAGTGTTGGAATCATAGGTGGGGGTGGGGGTGGGGGTGGATACGAAGCTGACGCTCCAGCTTGTTGGGGTTGCTATTGCTGTTGAAGCCTGGCGATTAAGTCCGCTTGTTGAGCCATAACCTCGGCCTGTCATTTAACAAACTCTGTCTGGCGAGCAGCACCCTGCTGCATGGCTTGCATGGTCTCTTGGATTTGACTCATCATATCCTCCATTTTAACTGAAAACTGCGGATCTGACTGAACGGGTGTGTATTCCCTCTCTGAGGTGGAAGTAGCTATCTCAACCCAACTGCGCACAGGTGAGGTGG
Source organism: Camellia sinensis (assembly GCF_004153795.1). Lineage (NCBI taxonomy): Eukaryota > Viridiplantae > Streptophyta > Magnoliopsida > Ericales > Theaceae > Camellia > Camellia sinensis. The sequence goes on from NW_021024888.1 coordinate 2,997,171, forward strand.
ATGATGACCGCCGATCCGAAGACTGTTGAACTGGTGATCTGTGCCTGATTGGCCTTTTTACCCTGCCTCTGGCGAAGGAACACTAATTGCCCTTGAACTGAATCTCTGACCTGACAAAGTCTATCAACAGA